>JACSYO010000506.1:825000-1025000 GCA_016806645.1 Ophiodon elongatus | reverse complement strand
GAGCCACCGAATGTCCGCCCCTCCGTACCTGCCTCGCAGCCTGGGAGACCTGCCTCACGAATACGGAGGCTCCTCACAGTCTTTTCTCACAGACGTGAGCCCCATGTCTGAGAATGGAGACGCTGCCCGGTATTACTACCCCTCTGAACCTTACTATGACAACCAACAACAACAGCAGCAGCAGCAGCAGCATCATCAGCAACATCAGCAGCAGCAACAACATCAGCAGCAGCAGCAGCAGCAGCAGCAGCAGCAGCAGCAGCAGCAACATCAGCAGCAGCAGCAGCAGCAGCAGCAACAACATCAGCAGCAGCAGCAACAGCAACATCATCAGCAGCAGCAGCAACATCATCAGCAGCAGCAGCAGCAGCAGCAGCAGCAGCAGCAACAACAACAGCAACAGCAGCAGCAGCAGCAGCAACAGCAGCGCCATCCCCTGAGGATCCCGGACCGCTTTCCTGAGGACTATAGATACTATGAGCACAATGATCTCAACTTCCAAAGACTTCCACGACAACACACTCCCCCAGCTCCAAGCAGACCCCCCTCAGGTAAACATGACACGTTTTTTGCTGTATTTGTTTCGGTAGTTCCTCTTCGTAGGAAAGTAAACAAGAAGTTTGAAGCGCGTGTGCGGTTTTGGAAAGGTCATGGCAGTCAGTCATCGTGTCTCGAGGCTTTTTTTTTCTGCAAATTCAATCATTTTTGAGGATGAGTGAAGTCACAACAGCAAGTCTACAATGTTTCAGATATGTCTATTGGGGGAAAACGACTTTAGTGTCCCAAGAAAATGTTAGTAGCTGTCCTCATGTCTGATTGTTGTTTTGAAATATCAAAGCGTTATGGATTTGGTTGGTTTTTTTTGACGATACGCAGGCCACTGTGGAAAAGAAGGCAAGCCGTTGCTCGTTACTGAAGAGCTCAAAAGAGCAATTTCATTCAATTTTCCTGAGGGATTGAATATTTTGAAATTGCTCCTCTACATTGGAAACATTAGTATGATGTAAGTGTGTAATTTCCACAAGATTAAATGTTTATGGCATCGCAGGAATTTTTCCAACCCACTCCAAACGATAGAGAACCCTTTATTATGTGGCTGCCGTGTCAGCGTCGTGTATATGCTTTAGTATTATGTCAGGCCCGCCTGTCGCATATCACAGAGCCTTGTTTGGAGGGAAGTTAAACAAGCTTTAGGGGCTCTGCATTTTTCACCTCTCTGTTTGCAGAATCCTTCTGCCAACAAACTAGCAATTTGCAGAGCGCCCCGAGTCAAATGTCTCCGCTTCAGACTGCTCACCTCTATGAATCATCTGTGTCCGTCAGTACTGTTTTCTGTATCGTTAACCTGCACACGTAAGGTTAATACATAATGCACTGAGTAGTAAACAGAGTTGTTTTGAATGAGTCATTGACCTACAATCAGCTGACGCCTCCTTTTTTTTTTTTTTTTAAACAGAAATGGCTTAATTTTGAGCTGCAAAAACTCAAATGTTTCACAGAAAATGGCATTGAAGGAAATAAGATGCATTTTTAAATTATACTTTTTGTATTAATTTTCATTTAGAAAGTCATTGATGGGTGAACACCATTTTTACACCACGTAGTTTAACCATTTGTTCTTAGATTGTTGATCATCATGAGCATTTATGAAACATGATCAGCATTCACATTTTGTATCGTCTCCTCCATCTTCTTTTTTTACTTTCCATTACTGGAAACATTTTTTAACAATGTGCTCATCGTGTTTCGGGACACTGCAGGGGAAAAAAAAAAAAAACTTCAAACTTGCAGAAATTACTTCAACTCTTGGATGCAGGGAAACATTAAATGTGGTGGATTTCACACTGATCTGCTCCTTTTTTTTGTAAAAAAGGAAGAAAAATCTGTTTTATATTTTAGGGAAAAGAGTTGCTAACAATGTGGAATCGGATAACCACTAATATTGTATTGTCAAAATATGTGGTTAGTGAGTCATACTTTTTCTTGCTCACTGACTATTTTTCTTTCGTAAAACCTCATCACCAGTTGTAAGTGAAATTCCTGTAGTGCAGCGAGTGTGGCTCACTGCCTTTTTTTCTGAGGAAAAGGGCAGTGATGATGATGATGGTGGTGATGATGATGATGATGATGATGATGAGGTGGAGTAGGAGGAGTGCATTTCTGTGGAGCGCTCGCACATTCCGTCCCTTCACTCAGCAGCTGGCAAAGAGCTCCAGCTCTGTTGCTGTCACTCTCGTGCAGAATTTATCAGATTGTAGCTGCCATTTTGCTCGGATACTTCATTCGCCGCACATTCTGCTGTGTTTTCAACCCTTTCTCGGTCCCTCCAGGCTCGTTGGGTGTTGAGTCACGATAGCTCTCACTCGGTCCTGCTCATCCACGCAGCTGTCGGCTCGGCATTCCTCGCTGACATTATTCACCAATTTGAAGTAGCGGACCTGTTGACTGAACCCACTCGGCTGTCTGCTCTCGTTTTGGGAGTTCAGTGGTTTTGCTCTCTTTCCGGTGAAAAGCTACAGCGCGTATGTTTGGCCATGCAGAGATCTCGGCCTTCCTGTCCAAACCCAACAACACTCCCGTTTCCTACCATCCATCAAATGATGTCGGTCTGAATAAGATGCTCCGCCGCAACCGGGTCAAAGCGACGAAGCACGCGTGTCTGCAATCACTGCAGTACTTAACTTTAAGTAACTGCATCGCGCTTTAAGTAGTGATTCATTGCATTCCTCCGTGTACCCGATCAATGTTCAGTTTCCACGTTTGAATGACCTTTTTGTTTTTTAAATGCTGTAGATCTCTCTCTCCCATAAATTACATTTTCCCACACATGCTGTTTTTTAAGAAATTTCCCAAAATATTTTCTTTCTCCCAGCGGAGCTGTTAGCTGGCAGCTGCTCTGCTGTAACTGAGTCGGAAATCTCTCCCTCTCGGTTTAAAAAACTAAATATTTGTTTTCCTCAGGCATAGGTCGAATACAGGCCAAGTCCCTGGGGAACCTCTCCTGTCTAACGGGAGACGACATCCCCCTTCCGGGCGGCTGGACCGTTGACTGGACCATCCGTGGCAGGAAGTACTACATTGACCACAACACGAACACTACACACTGGAGCCACCCTCTGGAGAGGGAAGGGCTCCCCCCGGGCTGGGAGAAGGTGGAGTCGGCTGAGTTTGGGGTCTACTACGTGGATCACATCAACAAGAGGGCGCAGTACCGACACCCCTGTGCTCCGAGGTACGTCATCAGAGTGGAAAGAGGAAGATGTCGTGTGGCTCTTCATCTCTACCTCGCAGCCCTGAATGCTCACCAGTAACCTCTCCAAGTTTCACCTGCGTTATCAGCGCCGTCCTGTTAAGATGAGTAAACTGGCTTCACACAGATGAAGTATGGTATGAATACTATATGACTTGTCTGTTCCAGTGTGCCTCGCTATGATCAGCCTCCACCATTACCGCCTCCTGTGACCTATCAGCCTCGTCCTGCAGAGAGGAACCAGCCGGTGCTGGTGCCAGCGAACCCGTACCACACGGCAGAGATCCCCGACTGGCTGCAGGTGTACGCCCGCGCCCCTCTCAAGTGAGTACCGTTATTATCTTCGCCAGAGGAGCATGCGACATGTCTATCCGTGAGTGAGCGAGAGTGCACGTCTGTGTCTGTCCGCGGCTAATCTCGGGTTCTGCTGCAGCAAACTGCGTAATGTTTTGGGCGGCTAGTTTTTGGCTGCATGCTCAAGGGCCACTCGTGGTTTGGGGGACGCGAGCGGTAACACGGCTAAGTGCAACGCCGACCCGCGGCAACTTTGCACCCAGAGACGCAGTGTGCTCACTTTTGGTGTTTTTGGACGGTGTGTTTGGCTAACAGCTAACAGAACTACCAGTGCACACACGGCTGAGTGCATCTGCTACGCGGGCAGACAGCTCGGTGAGTTTAATTTTTGTTTTTGGCACGATTGTGTGAAATGTCTTTTTAAGATAAATTCGAGCCGACTGCCTGCAGACGTCATCACTTGTATTTGAGTTTGAATGAAGTGTGTTTTATGACGCCTCAAAGGCAATTAGTGCCTAGAATTGAGGTGGGCCAATTGTGTGTTGTATTCATTCAATCACAAAATTTATCATGGATTGATCGTTTTGTTCTATAAAATAGTGAAAAATGCTCGTTACAATTTCCTGAAGTGGAGTTTTTATTGTTTGTTTCTCACCCAAATGCAAAGCACATTGTGTGCATTCTTAAGTCCATAAAAGTATTGACTGCATCTCCTACTTTATAGAACATTTGCATACCCTTTCATTTTGACCAATGGAAACCTGCACATCGGCATGCGTTCTTCTTCTCCTTTTTTTAATCTTTCTGTCTTTAGTACCAAATATTGAAATGAAACTGACTCCTGAAGTCATTTGAAATGTGTATTGTGCGTGTGACATGTCAGCTTCCTTATGTGGGTTTTAGTAGTACAGCTAGGTGTGTGTCTATCTATCTATCTATCTATCTATCTATCTATCTATCTATATCGAGATAGATCTATCTATCAGCGGATATTATGTTATTTAATAGCTGTACAGATATGCCAAACTGAAACTAGGTTTGAGGTTACCAGTCCATAGTTTGTCCTCCTTACAAGTTTATTTTTCAACTGTAAAAAAACAAAAACGCATCCAAGGAATCCATATCAGGTTTGTTTAGCTTTAAAAAAATATTACTATCAGCAGATATAGCTTCATCAGTTTTTTTTTTTTACAATTCCCAAATATCAATATCAGCTTCAGCCCGTTACGATCCAGTAACGGTCGGGCTGTAGTAATATGAGAGCTACAAATCATAAAGGGGCCATTGTCGTCCAACACTTCCCAAAGTACCTGTTAAAGTGGCATAAATATCTTCCCCTCTACATCAGGTATGACCACATCCTGAAGTGGGAGTTGTTCCAGCTGGCAGACCTGGACACGTATCAGGGCATGCTGAAGCTGCTGTTCATGAAGGAGCTGGAACACATCGTCAAATCCTACGAGGCGTACCGGCAGGCGCTGCTGTCGGAGGTGGAGGCTCGCAAACAGCGGCAGCAGTGGTACGCCCAGCAACCCAACAAGAACTTCGTTGGGAACATGTGATGTGTGTGTGTGTGCGTGTGTGTGTGCGTGTGTGTGTGTGCAGCGGAGGGACGTCGCGCTGCCACTCCTCTCTGAGGTCGCCACAGTTTGGGAGCGGTCAGGGTTTCCTTTTGAAATCACGATTGACTCTTAATTGCCTCTTTACCAAACACATCTGTGCCTTCGCTTGATCCAAATATATCAGCCAGGAAGTCAAGACACACATTGTCGAGGCCCCCCACCCCCCACCCCCCCTCCCCTCCCTCCTCTCCCCCGCCCTCCCCCCTCCCGTGTGACAGTCACTCTATGAATGACCACGTGACTGAAAAACACTCCAATGAAGAAGAATAACCGATAATGTGCTACATCTGGGGAGAATTGTGGTGCCGTTTACAGCCACTGCCCTGAGAACTGACTCGCGGTCTGGATTTCTGTTTTTAAGACTGAGGAGAACAGAGTCTGGAAAAAGTACGGATATTTGTTCAAAAACATCCTGAGATTTTTTTTATTAAATAAAACGCAGCAATTTTAATACACTAGCTACTCCGTCATTATTTCCTGTTGGAGAAAATGACAGGCAGCTTAATCTAATTTGTTTCTATATGAAATACTTTTTTTTTTTTTTTTTTCTTTTGCTTTGATACTTTCATAAACGGAAACCACACTTTTTTACATTAAATAAAAAGTGCTTTTTTTTCCTCTTTTTTTTAAATTTTTTTTTATGACATATCCTTAATAAGACAATCCACCAAAACTTTCACAGATATTTAAGTTTTGATATGAAACACGTCTTTATTTACAGACGTTCTGTTGGATGAAGCAAAACATTTGATGCAGTGGTTTGAGCAACTTGTGGCTCTTGGCATTACTGTAAGTCAGGAATATTGTGTGTGTGTATAATGAAACAAAAATAAGCTACTGGAACTTTACAAAACACTTCAGAAGACACACCAAGTTTGCCAAACGAGTGCAATTCAGCTTCTCCTCGTTCTGTGGTGATATTTCTTGCCTTGATAACGCCTTATTTTTATGGACTGACACGTCTCTTCTGTGGAAGAAATGCAGCTTCTTGGAAGCAAATTCTTTTGATCACTAATTTAAGCCATTTTAAGATACTCAGAATTGGAGGTTTTGTCTTGTAGAAACTATTTTCACAGTTAAAAATAATACAAATGTTTATCGGGGGGATCTGTTCACGGTGGTGATTACGAAGCTAAACATTTCTGAATGTCCTAAAAGGGTTTGTGATAAGGGAACAGTGGAATATGTTTGTAAGAAGCGCTCTTCAATGAGTCCTTCACTATGCAAGAAGGTCTCGATCACTTCTCTTCAGAATGGTGTCATCACTTTGTACATATCTGATTTCTTTTTTTTTCTTTTTTTTTTTTTTTTTTTTTGGATTGCAAATACAGAACATAAGCAATAAAGTCTGCAGTGAAGAAAAATACACTTCTGAATGTACAGTTGTTGCCTCTTAACTGTGTTTACTTTCACGTTGCGCCTGAAACAATGTTGAGACTTCTATCGTAAAACTGAAAAAAAAAACATCAGACAAGTATTTTTTTTAAAAGAAATAAGTCATCTAGATTTCATTAATTTGGTCCAACTTTATTAGTGATTTCCTTGTAACTGCAATTTTGCAATGCGTGTGTGTGGAAACTTTGAAGAGGTTGAATCATTCTGACCTTTCAGTACACCGAGGCTCCCACCATATCCGGAGATGATCTAAATGTCAATGTGGGCGGCTTCAGGAACCAATATTTAAACCCAAAAATAACATGTGATCACATTTGCTTTTCTTTTTTTTTTTCCTTTTCTTAAACAGATAAAAATCTTCCATTTTTTTTTTACTATTTTTAGAGCGTAAACGCAACACAATAATGCTACTTTCCTGACTCCTGAATGGACACAGTCGAGAAGAAATGGGATTTCGTAACCTCACGAATCTTAAACTGGACTTCGACGGTTCTCTGCGTGAAGGCCTCACTGATGTTGATTATACATTGTGGAAGACTCAAGAAGCCACTCCGCTGCAGTGCCTTTAAATTTCCAAACCCTTGAGGTCAAACCTCAGTATAAACTTGCTAAATATGCATGACAGTGTTCCTGTTCTGTTGGTGACCAGAAAAGATGAAAAAAAAAAAAAAAACACATTTCAGTGCTGCAGCTGTGTGTGATGCAGACGTTTTACAGTGAGCTCCATGATCCTGGGTTATTCAGTGAGCTAAAAAAAAAAAACAATAACCACAGTTATACAAATGTACGGTAACCGTCTACAAAGCCCAACATTTTTCAAACACCCAAAAAAAATAAATGCTGTCACCATTACAAGCCTTTTGTGTACAGATGCAAGCTGTCTTTGGAAACAAAACAAAAAACAAACAAACTCGGGGCTTCTTTCACTGTGCAACACCGATGAATCAACTTAAGTGTGTGAAGATGATGAAAGAGATGTGGAATGAGGAATCCTTTTTTTTTTTTTTTTTTTTTCTTTTTTTTTTTACAAAGCAGGCCTGTCGCCCCGCCTAATAACAACATGTTTGACTCCTCAGTGGCCACAGAGTAGCTACATTCCTCGGATTTGCTCGAACATTCAGTGAGAAACACAACAATGCTTTATCGCCCACCACCTCTACATCACAATGGAAACCAAACAACTCTTTCCCCTCGACCTCAAAGACCAAACGCACATATAGAGAGGATCACCGCGTAATTACAACACTGCAAGCAGACTACAAAGTGAAAAGATAAATGTCAGCTGTGTTGTGTAAACTTTGAACTGTTCTGTTTTTGTCTTTTCCACCCGGTGCTGTTTTTTTTTTTTTAAAGTAAATAGCAGCACAAACTCCCTGATGCAGAAATCTAGCTCCAAAACAAACTATACAACTAATAAATGTGCCGTTGAGTGTGTCTGCATGTGAAATAATTTTTACATGTTATCATGGCACAATACCACTTTGTCACAACTATTAAAAACTTCTTTTTTTTTCTTTTTTTTTTTTTTTAAAACAAAGTATACCTGGTTTAAGAGCTTAAAGATGGACAGACATTAACCACTTACCATGCTGATGACGCTTGTAACGCTTCATTATTTAACATACAGTACATATTTTGGCTTTCAAAACATCGCAGATCATAGATATTGTTTCTTATAAACAGCACTAAACTTCAAAGAACGGAACGATCGTCACAAATGGGGATTTCACAGATTTTGGCTATACTTTTGAGAATTAAATGTCGGTGACAAATGACGGGAGAGAAGAAGAAGAAAGAAAAAAAAAAACCTGAACTGACATGAAATCGGCAGCTGACTGGAGGTTGGGGATACGCCGAGTCTGCAGTATCTGTACAGGTGATGTTTTTTATCACGGACAGGAAGTGAGAGACAATGATACATGTCATCCGTCGCTTGAAGACAGGCACCCACTGAGAAGACGCTCTGACACAGCCTACACATGAACGTTATAGAGTCCCCTAGTCGGTTTAAAAGTAGTGGATGCATTGGTGGGCAGCACCAGCCAATAACAGAATTTAAGAGTGCCTGATGGGTGAGGATGCCCCCCCCCTCCTCCTCCTCCTGTCCATCACCAGGAAGTCCCTGCCGTACTCTTGCCTTATCTAATCAGTCTCTCTTCTTGTCCTGCTCCTCCGGCACCTCCTCCACCCGAGGCCCGCCGGGGAAGGCGTGGTGGTACAGGTGCCTGTGATTGGCCGCTACGTTGTACAGCTTGTAGAGCGCCTGTGGGGCAGAGACGAGAATATTACAGGCGGAGGATTTAACGGCCCCCCCCAAGTTCAGCTTGAAGGTCTTTTAGTCAGTGTATTATCCAGAGTTTAGAGAAGTAGGCAGAGGCAGCAGCATGAAGCAGAGCACTGTACTGCTGTGGCAGAACGTAGGCTATTTTAGCCCGCTTTAAAAAAAAGAAGAGGCCTAAAAACATCAATATCAGTTTATGGGTACACTATTTTTAGAGTATTTTCCCCCTTTTACCTTGCCGTCAGACAGCCCCCACCGACGGGGAACTGCAGCTATTATATCCATCTATGTTCTCTCCAAAGCCAAAAGACTCCTTTCACAAAAACAGTCATTTTACGGTTCGTTTTTTTGTGTCATTGTGTGAATTTGGTGACTCCGAACTTAACGCCTTGAAACACCAAAGTAACACAAACTAACTAACAGAACCATCTCTTCTGCGATGTGAAATTATTGGGTTTTTTTTTGTGGCTTTGAAGAGAACATAGATACCAGCTTCAGTTCCCCCTGAGAAAGGGATGTCTGGCCTCAATGTAATGTAAACACATTACATTGAGCATACGCTTAAACTGGCATTTCTTTAATTGTCTAAATGTTGTGCTGCCATGTCCACAGCATTGCTTTGCTCCTATACTCCTGTCTGACAAAAAAAAAAAAGCCAAGAAAGGGAAATAAAAACCGTAAAATCTTTAACCATCATATTTATTTGCATTTGTTTCTGTGAGTATCTAATTGAACTGAATGATCCACATATTTGAGCCTGACAACGCTCTCCTAAAATATGCTCTTGCTAGTTTTTGTAAATGTTCCCACTTTGATTGCTCCACTTACCTCATTTGTGCTCCCCTGCAGAGGCATGGAAAAGAAAAAGAAAAGTAAAGTGAGCACATACATGCATACGTCACATAAAGCGTGTTCAATAACATTTATTATTGCCGTGAATGGATCTGGCCTTATTGTCTGATTTAAAGGGGATCGTTGCCCTCTGGTGGTTTGGAGATACTGTATCACCTAATTTACTGATGAATGCGTGTACAGTGTGTCTCTGCTGTACACAGGGCCTTCTGGTTTATATTACTAGCTTATTAATTGGTGAGTCAAGTAACAGAAAATGTATCAAATTTAATTAATAAAAATAAATTATTTACGATTTATTTCAGGATAACTTGCACTTTCACTGTTCGGAGCCTCTTAAATGTAATATTTACTTTTTTTTTTTTTTTTTTAAATCTTCTATAACTGTATGTACTGCGATATGTTTGGTTGGACAAAACAAATCATCTGAATAAGTCAAGTTGGACTTTGAGAAATTGTGATGAATAAACAATGATCAAAATAAAAGTCATTACAATATCCTTGACTTAATTATAAATATTGATGGCTCCATTATTACATTTCCAAGTAGGACAATTTACAATTTGTGAACAGTATTTGATTCCTCTTCCTCCATTTTGAGTAAATCGGATTTCTTCCATCGATAACAAACAGGCAGGATTTCTTCCAGACAGATTCATCAATAAGGGAAATAATTGTTAGTTACAGCCGTATACCCAGAACAGATAACTGTTTCCTTTTATGACAATTAAGATTAAAAAAAAAGATTTAGCTCCCAAAAACAATATTTTAAGAGCTCAATCTGAACTACAAAACCCATTGTTTATTAAATAATATATACCGTCTTCATTGCTTTGTAAGTCTGACATTTTGTTGTGCAAACATACTGTATTTCTGTAAATTTATTTTTATTGTCAGGCAGTTAACCAGTGTCACTTATTCATAAATGTCTGTCAATTCTCGTGTTTTTATATCTGAGGAACCTCTTGAAAACAAGTCTGCACTGTGTGCAAAGACTCTTGCAGGTGATTTTGCATTATTAACAAAAGTGAACTTGAACTTGGTGACTATCGATTCAGATATTGATTCAGAGTCAGACTGCCCGATTAATTATTGACTTCATTAAAAAGGTTGAATTACCTGGTCCCACAGCGCACCGGCCACCTGGTCGATGACGGCGCCGAGTTCCCGGTATTCCCCGGAGTAGCGGATGTAGGCCCAGGTGCAGAGAGTGATCAGTGCCAGGCCCAGGATCATGTTACACAAGCTGGCAATGATGTCCACGCCCACAAAGCCCGTGATGCCCGCGGCCACGTACATGACAAAGATGACCACGAACAGGGTGGCCGGCGTCCGGGCTGCGTGGAAAATGTTCTTGGAGTCATTGTGCTTGATGTACTGGACAAACACCTCGTCGACTTCCCCCTCCAGCTGCTGCAGGTAGCGGCGGCTGAACTCCTCGCCCCCCATCTTCTTCACGCCCCGAAACACCTGCAGGGCCTCCTCTCTGATGGCGCCGTGTCGGGCCTGCAGCTCAGTGGGAGCCAGGAAGGGCCGGTCCCCCCCGCAGACCTGGGGAACAGAATGGAGATGCTCAATGATGACGCATTAGACCGTTTGGGATCCACTCGGAAATCCTGTTTTCACCTACCTCTTCCATTTTCTTGTTGTACAGATCCTTTGCGGCTGCTACTGCCGCCAAATTATTCGCCTCTGCTGTGGCCTGAGAGGAAGCAGATGAGAATATAGTTATCATTTATATTATAATTATATATATTTTATTAATATAAAATAAGACAAGATTAACTTTATTAATCCCACGCAGGGAAACATGTCACGAACACGGAAGTAGAAGTTAAAAAACTAAAATATAATGCTAAATACATTATGCACATACAAACGAAGCATGAAAATAAAACAATAGGTACTCAATACTACAGTATATACACCAAGATTAACAGCAACTTTAAAGTGTATTCAGACAAAAGTAGTGAAAGAAGTTGCGGTAAAATATTAAAGGGACAGTGTGTAGGATTTGGTGGCATGTGATGCGGTGGCTGGTGGTACCACGGTTTTGCACTATGCTGCTCACATTAATGCAGTACGGGCTCATTGTAAGCTAATGAAAACAAAACTATTCATAGTTTCAGGTGATTATACACTAATGTTACACAGTTCTGAATATCGTAATCCATTTCTGCTAAAGGAGCCTACATACTACACACTGGCCCTTTAAGACGATGGAGGGCGATGGAGGAAATGTACCTGCAGCATGGACTTTGGATGTGGAAGCTCCTCACCTTGGTAAATTTTTATGTATGCCTGAAATAAATGACAAAAAGCATTAAAAGTAACAACTGGTGGAATTAAGTAAAATAAATATGTTGGATTTACAAACATGCTCAGTTTAATAGTTACTGACATACAAAATAAAAGTAAATATGACTATGTCCAGTGAACAGGTATTGCACAAACTGTTTATTTGAAAGTAGAGTTTTAACTATAATGGTTCAAAACAATATTCAGAAGAAAGTACAGCTTTGGTTGGTTTGTGTGTTTCACAGGAACATGTCTCTTGGTTCTGACCTTGAAGTACTCCACCAGGCCTCTGCAGGTGATTTTGCTGGCATTGATCTCCTTCACGTCGATGTTACGAGGACTGAGGAGCCACGGGACCAGAACCTTCAGGTTGTTTATGAACTCGCCATCAATCTCTAGGGGGGGGGAGGAGAGTGAGAGTTCACAGTACATGTGCTGGAATTCAACATTGTTTGCTCTGTGATATTCAGTTTCTGGCGGCCTGTGTGGTAGTCCAGGAAATAAGTGGGAGAGAGTCAACAACTCAGAGCAGCAAACAGTTTTTTTTTTTTCTCCCAGAGCGCTGGTTCTGAAAAACTCCAGTGCACCACCTGCTCCTACACAATGCGTAAACACTCTGCACCTGTTTCACCTCGACAACCTCTTTGTACAAATGTCTCAGAGCCATGCTGTATTTATAAAATATCTCACATTATTCAGAGATTTTAGAAAGTAGTATTGTAAATATGTATATAGTACATTTATGTACCACCTACTGTATCACCTATTGCCTAATTTATTTAATTTATTTGTGTGTTAGCATGCTAAAATGGCTAATTAGCACCAAACACAAAGTACCGCTTAGGCTGATGGGAATGTCTTTAGTTTTTGCAAGAATATAAACCAAGTGGACAATTTTAAATTTAGACCTCAGAGATGAGGAATCATGGGGGAAAGTCAAGTTATTACATTTGATACTAAGAGGAACATCCATGTTTGTGCCAACTATCTCTGCAATCCTTCCAAAACATTTCCTTGAGACATTTCACCAAAAAAAAAAAAACAAATCAGCAGAATTCATCCTCTGGGAAACACGAATGTTCGTATAATGTTCCACAGCAAAATCCGTCCAAAAGTTGTCGAGATAATTTCACCGTGAACCAACGCGATCGCCATCCCTACTGCGACTAAAAACATGTCATGTCGTTTACGTGTTTAGCCATCGTGGGAGTTGCACGTGCACATTTAAATGCCTCCATTTGAAACAAGACTGCAGTTATCGCTCAAGGTCAGAGACGTTTGTTAGGGTAAACCGCTCAGATTCAGACAGAGGAGGTGTACCTTGGATTCTTCCATCAAAGTGTGGGTTGGTGGCCACCTTGAGGCCGGGGTGAGGCATCAGGAAACAGGAGATGTTGGTGAAGCAGGAGTGGATGTGTTTACGTACGTTCTGCAGCTCTTCGTGCTGGTTCTCTGAGATCTGGACCAGAAAACAGGATCAGGTGTCAGGTCTTAGACGTGTTTTTTAGTTTGGTTTAATTCGGCCTCACAGTGATTGTTTGAAACCGCACGAGATCAGCCACAACTGACCTTCAGTCTCTTCTCCAGGAACTTCATGCCTCCTTCTTGTCCGTAGGGAAACTCGTATGGAAAGCTCCAGTCTCGGACGAGGAAAATCATGGACTGACACAAAAAAATACAAAAAAGTAGCTCTTGTCAGTGATATCTTGCGCTGTACATTATATTCAAATAGGATATTAAAATAATTCACTAGAGGAGCAGACAGTTGTTCACTTTCAAATCCTTTTCAGTTGTCGTCTGAGTCAATACATTTTCTTACACAACAAACCTCAAATCGAATATTTCAAGTCGCTTCAAGCAAACACCAATAATAATTAGTAAATGTCATTTCCTGACATTTGGACGCAGTCAGCTTACCGTTGCAAATCTACCCAGCGAGTGAAAATGATTTACTTAAAAGCTGTGCATGTAACCCATCCTAAGCATGGAGGAGCTGTGGGCAGCTGTAAAGTTTACGTTACCTGGAACGGTTTGAGGAAAGTCTCCTCCATAGCCAGTCGGCCGTACTCAGTGAAAAGCTGAAAGAAAAGGCAGATAACACAAAATGAGTGAGGATGTGAATTGTAGTCTTTTTTTTTTTTTTTTTTAAATAAAAGATGAACAGGAATATTTGGAGCACTGGGATGCTTAAGACATTCTGCGGGCGCACATTCATTCAGAACTTGGCTTCAAGGGGGTTTTTCCTTCACAGGTTTATGTTTCGGCAGTAAGAAAAGGCACCGAGACAAAATATGAATATGTGTTGCGTCTGACTAGCAATAGGATGAACATCTGGTCTCTCTCTCTCTCTCTCTCTCTCTCTCTCTCTCTCTCTCTCTCTAGTGTCGATACTTGACGGTGTTACCTGCAAGTGCTGAAGGTCGTCCTCTTGTACATTCTGTGAGATGTTGTAAACCTGAAAAAGATCGTTCATTTATGGTATCATTTCTTTCACATTGTACTTCTACTCAATAAAATCATTTTGTGAAGCCAAAGTATTGGACAAATCTACATTTTAACTTGAAGATGGTGCTGATGGAAAAATAAAGGGGTCAATAAAGTTATAACAATGCATCCTTAAAGGGGGAATGAATGTGTGTCCCAAAACATTTCTAATTGAGATTATTTTGACTGATATTGCAGTATTGTGACATGATTTGCTATATAAAAGAGGGAATTGTAATTTTTACTCCATTATTCTAATTTTCATTGCAAAACATTAGAATGACTATGGTGTGAACAGAGATGTTTTCCTGAGTCTAAAATATGATGTGTGAGCCAGGACATCTCTCCAACACAACAATATTAAATTCTAAATGGTATTTCGACGAACATTTTGTCTTATAAAAAAAGATATTGTGCCTCCTGTGAGTTGAGATTTGGTCCCTAATTCCATGGAAATTCATCTAATAGTAGTTAAGACATTTCACTCAAAGCTACAAACGTCAGCCTCGTGGTGACATTGAGATTCATGTCTGGGAGTCAGTTGCAGAGTCAGAACCAAAGCGGTGTTGGGACCGATCGCCCCACTAGGACCACGCTGCTAGTTTGGCTCAAAACAAACCCGCCTTCACCTTCACATATGCGCTTTACTGGCAAAGGGTGAGACGGGGGGGGGGGAGGAGGAGTACCTGCATGGAGCTTATCATGGTGCTCAGTGCAAACACGGTGGCCGAGTCCCTCAGCGTCGACTGGCTGTCAAACGTGCCCTGTGTGTCCATCAGCAACACGGCCACCTGTGAGAGGAAACAGACGAAAGACGATGACCTCGTAACGCTTCTCGTGCAAAGAGGGTCGTGATGGAGCGCGAGAGGGAGCAGAGGAGCGCTGGAAGTCCTTAAGCGGCAGGAAACGTGTCGGCAAGAAAAGTGAGTGAGGAGCCAGCTGGTCGCTCTGGTTTTGAATGGAAATTAAAATGGAAATAAGATCTTGATAATGGCCAAACCTACTCTCTGATTTAAATAAATAAATAAAATGGAAATAAACTAGGAAGCAATTTAAAGCTGACAGCCGTTAGCACTGTGGCTTTTGCTGCCTGTGCACTAAAGATGGGAGGCGTGTGGCTGATGCAGGCGTATAATACGCTTTTTTAAGCAAAAATGTCTTCCTTCAAGTGTGGTTCTACTGGGCAGCTTTCAGTGAGAATGTGTGTTACTATAAAAGTGAGGAGCAGACCTGTTGCCTTTTCTAAAAAGGTTAATAAAGTATACATGTCACATTAAATTAAGTCCCATAATACCTTGTTGCATTGTAATAATCGAGACTGGTATACAGTCACGGGACTTCACCTTTCTTCCGTCTGGCTTGTCCACCAGGAAGACCTCACTCCAGATCTGGATCCCGGTGGTCTCCCTCTCGGAGCCCCCCCTCCAGGAGAAGCCGGTCAGAGGCTCGTCTGCATCTCCGAGCCAGTCTTCAGACGCCTGAGCACAGTGGGATCCGAAGTGAGCGGTAAAATGGTTTAAATTATTATTATTATTATTGTTTTTAATGATGTGTAGTACAGTTGGTCAGTATGGTGCCTGCTGCTTTTTAGAAATTGTATCTACCTTGTTTACGTAACATTTCTCTCTTTATTTCCCAACTATATTTTTGTTTTTTTTCTTAATTTATTTACTTATTATTTTATTGTTAATTTAATATATTTACATGCATTTATGAACTGCATCGTATTATTTTGCCACCCTTTCAACCTTTAATCACTGAAAAAAAATATGGTAAGTTTTGAAATATCCAAACATGAGCAAAAATCACAGACTTTTTCAAGCTGACGAGGGTGAATCGCTTAGAGAGAAGAATGAATGTTCAATTTTCCATGAAAATAGGATATCTGCTAAATATCAGATATTTGCAGCCTCAGTAGAAAATTACTGGTTCTGCTTTTGGTCAAAACCCAGCATGCAAAAGTCAAACCTCCTCTTCTACATTTTTAAGTTGACCTTTTTAACTGACAACACAAATGAGCGTTACAATTTTGAGGCGAGCCAAAGTCCCACTCCAGAATCGAGGGCTCAGCTCCGTCACCCGACACTTACGTGTTTGTACATGTAACGCAGCATGAAGTCCATGAGGAAGGACTTGCCCTTGCGGAAAGCTCCGGCCACGGAGATGGCCACCACCTCTCGGTCTCTGACCTCCTCCGCCAGCAGGATGCGGCTCAGCGCCGCCTCGTCCAGCTCGAAGGTGTGGTCGTCTTTGACCAGCAGCACCTGTATGGGCCGGGCTCGTCCATCTGGCTCCTCCTCCTCTGAGCTCCAGTCGTAGACATTTTTGTCACTGAGGGACCCTGGGAGGATGAGACAGAGAGAGGGGGGGGGGGGGGGAATTTTGATAATGGAGTAGTGCTCTGAAGAATGACCCTGTGAGAGGGAAGCATGAACCAGAACTAAACATACTCTCATCTTTAAAGACGGAAGCTCTGTAGAGTCAAATAAATGTTATTATATGAGCGTGTGATCAGCTGGAACTTATTCACAGTGGTGAGAAGCTAAATTAGTGGTCCATTAAGGCGAGGAAACAGGAAAGTTGAGTCCATCATTCCTTCCTGTTAGCACCAGATCGATAGCATCGCCTGCAAGCTTGGTAATACTCATAATGAATCGTGCCATGCTATCCATCCCATCTGTTTGCGTCCAATGAGCTCATGTGCATCGAGATCTGTTTCTGGCGCTTTCCCGGCAGTGACTCAGTGTGTTTCCAGTCTCTGCTGCCTCATGTCGAGTGTGTAAGCTGCACGACCGTCCTGATGCACAGATTTGGGGCTTCCAAATCCCATTCATGTAATGTATGCTTTATGCTACAACAAACTTGTGTCTGACCGTGTGCGTTCTGCAAAGCACAAAAGGATTACTGATGTCAAATCCACACACAAGTCCCTCAACGCAACCTGTGTGGCTGTGATGTTCATTTTCGAGGATGTCATTGCAAATTAAACATGCCTATAAGTCTCACGAGGGCACTGTGAACGATTAGGGAGTAGCAGGCAAAATTTGGGAGCGTGCTAATAGATTAATGCAGGGTGCCAAGAATGCACGGTGAATAATTTAAGGACGAATCAGCCAACACCATGAGGAAGACTGTCAGTTTGACTTCACATCTCCTGCAAAGGCCTCACTGGGGCCCGGCACGAGCCTTTGCCTGGTTAACCCGATCTCGTTGCCGAAGACGTGAGAAGCACTGTCTGCTTAAAGTGGGTCAAACCAGATAAACTCTCCAATGACAAACAGCAGGGCCCCCTCCCACCTCCCCTCCCACCTCCCCTCCCTTTTCCTCAACCCTAAAACAGTCATGCAGCCTCTTTTCTCGCCCCTTGCAGGCCTGTATTTAAAGTTAACACGAGCCATGGAGGGATCTCAGGGACAATTAGGATGCTGGTTATCACCATAATCATGGCCGTGGAGATGATAATGATGATAGCAGCAATGATTAGTATAAAGATGATGGTGATAATGGTGAAAAGCTATGCACTGATGCAATATTACATAATTAGATGCCGGACAGAGCATCACAAGACGCTCAGTGTGACAAACACAATAAAACCAGAAGGTTATTTCCAGGTCTTGTCGGGGCCTGGACCGCCCCAACGCAATATTTCCTGTCTGCTGATTAGTGAAAACGTTTTTTTTATTGTTTTTTTTTAACCACAGGATTTAATGGTGAAAATGTATATTCGCTTATGCTTGATTAACCGACATCGATGCAGTGACAAATAGAACAAAACGTATATTTCTCATCACCACTCAACATGCGATATTATCGGGAACAAAATAAACACGCACTGGTCACAATATTGTCGAAGAAATGACAAGCCCTTCATGATGGAGTCCGAAATAAACATTTAATTGGTTGCATTGCTTACACCCTCGCCTCGACCGGAATAAGGAAAAAGATGTATGTGCGTCAAGGAAAAGCGTGAAATATATAATATTGTACATACACTCACCCCAGCTGTCTCTTTCTTTACGGTGCTTCGCCATAATACTGTCCTTATATCCCTCTGTTTGTCCGTTAATGAGCGACCCTAGTCGGTAGTCATGGGTGTCGAAGGGTTGGGAGGATGCCCTGTCTCCACCAAAGCGATGCTCGTATCGCAGGAGGATGATGGAGCTTTTATTCCCAGCGTGATGCAGGACTCGAGCGTGCAGCCAGGGGGCGCTGTTGTCTGTTGTCCCTGCTCAGTGTAATGTAGCAGCTTAATAATGCGGGGACAAAATTAAAGTGGTTCAGCGGACATTGTGTGAGTGCAACCATTGAGTATGTCAAGTATGGGTTTTGCAATTTAATTCAAGTCTCTTTCATTGAGCCTGCTATGAAAATGCATGTACAGCTTCCACCGGTAGGGGGCGGTAATTACACAGAGAATGGAACCCGTGCTGCCTTCGCGTACTGTCGTAAATAGTAGAACTTACCCGACACTGTATGACGAGCAGTGGTGCTCGAAGGATCCTTTACTCGGATAGAAAAGTCATGAATTCAAAATGTTACTAAAGTAAAAGTACGAAAGTATTATCAGCAAAATGTACTCAAAGTATAAAAAGTAAAAGGTACTCCATAAAGTACTATAATATTATTCTGTTTTCATCACTAACAAATACATTTAAATTTGAGATACTTTGTATACTTCTAGGTAGATTAGTAGTATAGTACTGCATCATATATATACATATATAAGAAATTTAAAAACACTTGCCTAACCAGGGACTCAGTCTGCAAATTAGCTATGGTTAGAAGTCTTATATACTATATTTTAATATTATAATGCCTTAATGCTCTGTCAAATAAATGAATTAAATAGTATATATATATATATAAGCGTATCATGTGTTTGTTTGTTATTAATGCAAATTATCTAGTAACTATAAGAGTCAGATAAATGTAGTGGAGTAAAAAGTACTGCTTTACAAGTAAAAGCCCTGCATTCAAACTGTTTACTTAAATAAAACTATGGAAGAAATTCCCTCTATGCAGGCAAGATAGGTCAAAGTTATATTATACTTAACATTACTGATGCATCAACATGTAAACAGCATTTTGATATTGTAGCTGCCATAGTGGACCTGATTGGGACTATTTTATATGCGTTCGGGTGGTTTAATTTATTGTATAACAATGTACAACATTTTATACGGCCATTCTAGGTTTTTTGTAATGCAAAGTAACTAAAGTGGAGTAAAAAGTCCTATAGTATACCTTGTAAATATAGTGTCAAAGTACAATGTAGCAGAAAATCTAAACACTTGAGTCATGTACTAGTACCAAAGATGTGTACTTAACCCAGTACTTGTAGTTAAAAAAATAAGTTGATGGAAAATAACTTATAAATAAATAAAATTAATATACTATCCTTGTTATACTACTGACAAACAACAAAGCAATTATCTCTATTTATTATGATAACTGCTCCACGTTGTAATAATCTCACCGTTTTTACACTTGACTGTGGTTTTGCCACGAGACATTTAAACCGTGTTGTTTTTTTTCTCCTTTCTGTAGTGTTAGAGTTTCCGTCGAGCTCCTGAACGCAGCATCAGGATCCTGTAACTGCGACTCCACAGAGATTAGCGACAGACTGTTGCTTTTTCGGCAGTTTGTTTTTTGTCTTCGGGGAAGAAGAAAATACATTTAAGAGTAAATACTTGACATTATTAACGTAGTTTTTCCCCCGTTAATTACCACGAGGCTTCGCTTAAACTGCCAGCGGAGGGGAAATGACATGTCAACGGCTGAACTAACCACCGTGGAACCGAACGCGGCTCCGACGTCCGCGCGCTGAAGGAGACGCAGCCAACGGCCAACTGGAGAGCCAACGGCCAACTGAAGTTTATTACCGTTTCCTCGATAACAAAGCGGGGAGGGGGGTTGAGGGGTTGGGGGGTGGGGGGGTGTGCGCGCGTCTCGTCTCGTTCTGAGCCGTTACTCGACGCCATCGTGCGGTTAGAAGGAGCTCCGAAGAGATCTGAGACGCACGGTGTGTGTTCGCGTTGTAAAAGGTGAGTTAGGAGCAGTTGAAGGGAGCTGGAACCAGAAGCTAGCTAAGTTAACGTGAGCTAGTTAGCATTAGCTAAAGCCCCCTCTCTCTCTCCACCCCCTTTAACTAACACGGTTCTATAGCAACGTTAGGGTCTGGCTATTTGCTGGAATGACCACAGTGTCCATGCTAACGGTCATGTTGTTTTGAGTGAACTTTAATGTGAATTGAGGGTTTTAAGGGAAGTGAACTACAAAAGGTTGAGCTGTTGGGTGACAGATGTCACATGTGACAGAATATAGTTGCATAACTTAGTTTAAATGTCATCTTTGAGTTACTATTAAACATTACCCACTTAATGTGACATACATGTTTTTAACACTTTCCTTCCATTTCTTCTCTGGTGTCTCTCGATCAGGACATGGAGCTCGGGGGAGGACCGTCTGAGTAACAGCGATTGACTTGTATATATACACCTATATAGATATATATTCAGCACCGTAGCTTCATCAAACCTCCGCCTCTCGATTTTGATCTGCTAAATGCAAAGGATCGTTTGGTTCAAGCCACCATGGATATCTATCCCCGGCCAAGCGGTGAAATCCAGCGGAGGAACCCTCAGCACGACTTTGAGCTCATTCAGAGGGTGGGAAGCGGCACGTATGGAGACGTGTACAAGGTATAGTGAAGTCACTGCTTCCCACAGCCTTTCATTAGTGCTGGATGTATCTTGGTTTACCATCACACAACTTATTAATTTAAGTAAAGCCAGAGTGTTGTTTATTTTGTGAATCACAATCACATGTGGCCAACACATTTGGCAGTAGCTGTTGAATGAGGGCCAAGTTCCCTTCCTCTGGTCTTCTTCAGCTACTAAAATACACTTTTTGGCAGGAATACCTGCAGTTGGTAAAGTATTATTCAATGGGCTAAGACAACATTACTGATTACAATACTGTCACGTGAAACAAGCGAGACAATGTATTCATTGTGAGGCGTAAGACAATAATGATTCAACTAGTAGATCAAAAGACTCTGAATCTGCAAAAAGACCCATTTGCTGGTTCCTGCGTCTCAAATGTGACGATTTGCTACATTTTCTTCGGGTCATGTATACATTAAATATCTTAGGGTTTTGGACTGTTGGTTATACAAAACAAGCAATTTGAAGACGTCACTATGATGAGCACTTTTCTCTATTTCATGACATTTTATAGACTAAACTATTAGTAAATTGATCAAGAATAAAGTCTGCAGATTAAACAGTACTTAACTCTTAACTCTGGTATTGTTTTCCTGGTTATGCAAGCTGCATCACAGTTAAATGAAACAATTTCCCGAACCTGTTTGACTGTTGACTGAGTGAGATGAACAGGGACTGCTTGTACCTGCTTGTCCAATTTATCCACATCACTTTTTCTTTTTATGATGGAGACCATGTTACCCATCCCTAGTCCAAAGTGGCAGTATTAAAGCAGTAGTATTTCCTCAAAATGGATATTGGCTTACTATCAGTTATAGGTTTACTTATATTAAACTTATATAGTCTGTAGATCTGTTGTCAGCTACAGCATCAATGTGATGTTTATGTTACTAGAGAGGAAAAAGAAGGAACCATTCATGTACTATATTTGCTGCCTTTAGAAGCCTTAGTGCTTTCACCAAATTATTTTTAGTTAAGTCAGATGAAACTGGTTAAGAATGCAATATTTATCACTTACAGGCAGCAATATGTACACATTATCAATCATTCATGAGTCAAACAAACAGTCACTGCACTGCCAAAAACAAGACTGTCTGAGTTAACTGAGTTTGTTAAAACAAACTTATTTTTAGTTGTAAAAGAAGGACACATCTTTGTTGTAGAGCAGCTCAAAACATTTCAAACTGTGCAACGAAAATTCAACTTAATTAAATCTATGCAAAAACTGTCCTTTAAGATAATTTATCCACATTTATCCACATTTTCCCCACTCTCCGTTGGCTGTGGGGAGGTGCGTTTTGCTGGAGACTTTCTTGTTTGTCTATCAGCTGCAGATAAACAGACGACCCATCTGATCCAGTGTGTGATAGTTCAGGCGGCCTGTCATCCATACAAAGCCTCTCTGGCCAGCCCCCACCCCCAGACAGGCCACCGGTGGAATGCTGCGCCTGGTATTCTCCCGCAGCTCGCAGGCTGAGGGCTGCAGCGCGCTGAAATATGATCAGGCCCCTGTCTAAACACGCGTTTCGCTGGGTGTGTTCTGGGCGGCACTGACGGCAGAAACACCTCAAATTGTGAAAAGTCCCCCCTTGGCCTGCTGGGCTCGGTCGACTTTTAATGGACACAGCAATCCTGGCCTCGGATGAATTATTACATCCGATTATATTATTTTGAGAACCACATATTGCTGGTGATAATGATTCATTTATCTTCATTATAATTTCATACACTTAGCTCTCAGTGTAGTTTGTTGTTACAATATCGATTTATATGCTGGAATTTTGTCCAGAATCAGTACTTCTTAAAGGTTCACTCAACGTTCTGTACCAACATCTTACTGTTGTTTGTACAAGGAAACAAATTCACTCAAGTTTTGTTTTTTGAGTTGAAATGCCAGTAACCGTATCTACAAAAGGTCAGTAATGTAGGTCAGTGTATTGATACCAGCTCTGCTTCTGTTGGTGCTTGTGGTTTGAAGACAAAGAAGAAACCAATGAATCCTGCAGACTGCCGGTCACTTATACTCACTTAATAAACAATGTGTGGATTAAGAGATTGTATCTTACACCTTCAGTAGGCTTTTAGCGTGTGCAAGAATAACTTTAAGTTGTTGGATGTAATTGGATGTGAGGAACTATTTCCATGTTTATTTTTAAGTCTGCGTCAACATTCTCACTACAGTTAGCTGAACCTGAGATCTGTGTAGACATCAGGCACACCTGGCCAATCCCTGGACATGGGGATTGATCTTGTGTCACAGCTTGTTTCTTTAGAGGTCTGTTACATGCCAGACTGCTCCTTCCTCCAGTCAAAGGTAGTTTAAGGATGTTAAAGCTTGTGTTGTCTGCTGCTTCACACATTTGAGCGGTCAGTGCAGAACTTCCTCTTTCTGGGTTTAGTTCTCAGGTTCACTTAAGCTACTTCAGGAAATGTAAAGATAGACACACAGGTTGTTTCGAAGTATTTGGTTTTTACTTAAACAGACTTTAAAGCAGCAAAGCCCCATCTGAAAAACATTTTTTTGTTTCTTATTTATTTGTGTGTATGCACTTGCGGTATCAGCTGCAGAACAAGTATAGTAGTTCAGTGTGGTTTTCTGTTTATGTGTGTGAATCACCAGTGCATTCCCTGTGTTGAAAGGTGGCCATGCTGGAGGGTTTTATGGTTTACGGTTGATTTAGCTGCTTGTCCCATCACTTGCACTCCCACGGATTAGGGTGCATCCCGTCTTGACCTGGATTTGGAAATCAGTGCAACCTACTTTTAAGATAGAAATTTTTACAATTGATGGATGGATATGTTCTTAAATCTAATGCCATTGAGATGTAGCCATAGGCAAAATACAATATTAAACTGTGAAGATGGTACCACACAAATATGAAGAAGAAGAAGAACCAAAAAAGATGTCAAGAGAAAGTATGCTACTCCAAGATTGACTTAATCTTTAGTCATCTACATTGGGGATATTTAAAGGTTTACACTGTCCGGCATGACCTCTGGTGATGATGCTTGTTTAAGTCGATTCTAGGTTTGATTGTACTCGAGTAGATAATGATGCTGAATTTGACTGACGGGGGTGGGGATTGTACACAGATGAATGTTTCCACCCCACTTCTCTCAGCTCAGAAAGGATCATTCAAATGGCATTTATTGGTTTAATTCTTATGTGGGCCAAAACCGTCCCTGATTTCCCATCAGAATACAGTCCCATGTTATGTAATATTCAAGGTGGCAACTGAGTTATTTTAATTTTTTTAATCTATTGCCCCCCCCCCCACAAGCACATGTTTATCTTAGAAATAGTAGTGAGAAACATAAAATGGTGAAAATCCCCAATCTCAAGTTCTGAGAGCTCATCAGAGTTTTGTCCAAACGATTTGGAAACAAACCGCTGATTATTTTCCTGAACCAATCTACTCATCATTTTGTCTATAAAATGTCAGAAAATTAAAAAAAAAATCAACGGTACAAAAACTGAAAATACGACAAACAAAAAGAGACAAAACTTAAGTAGTTGGAACTAGGGAATGTTTGTGCATTCTTGATGGAAACTTGTTTTTTTTGTAGGTCGACGAATCAAACCTCTAGTTTTGTCATAAACGGTTGTAACACGAGTTCTGATTAAAGCGGTAATATTAACTGCATTGTGATATTTGTAGCCTTGCTGACCATTGTGCTGCTGTGTCTTTCAGGCTCGAAACATACGAACTGGGGAGCTCGCTGCTGTGAAGATCATAAAGTTGGAACCAGGTAAGAGTGACGTTCTCATCATCTCATGAATGGAATATACAAAAAGGATTAAAACGACCACAAATTCAAATATTGTAGTACAGTGCCAATAATCATGACTGCAAATTTGCGTGTGCTCATAGACTAAGTGATGTTTTGCATATTTTTGCATTCTTTATGTGAAATCATGATCTTTGGCCCATATCCAAAATAATGCGCAGAACTGTATATAAACCAACTTCTGGCTTAGGGGTGGTACCGTATAGTATTTTATATATAATAAAATGTAAGGTAAAGTTATTCCAGTAGGTTTTAGTGCCATTTGAGGAGTTTTTCGCATTTTTGATCATTATTGGGATAATATCTAGAATCACAATTATTTTGGTTAGGAGAATTGAGACATTAACTTTTGATATCGTCCCATGCCTATTCTGGTGTACAGCATTTGTTTAAGAAAAATGTTTTCAAATGATTTGATGTTTCGTGTGAAGGAGAGGACGACATTTCTGACTGTTGTTGCTTTGGTGTCTGTGCTGGTGATGACCTAGTGACAGAGTTAGTGCGATCCAGATTAGTGGGATTATGATGAGGGTTTTGTACCACCAGCAACCAGACTGAGCTCAGATGATCACTCCTGTTTGTTTTCTCTTTCATTCATCATGTCACTGTTTGTTGCGTTAGCCTTTGATTGAGAGGATGTGGGTATATTTCTGTATGACGTTTACAAGCGTTGTTTTCCTCAGGTGTCATCTTGTTTTGTATCTGAGCATTCATTTCAAAATTATCGTTCCGGAATTGTTTTTTTAATAACCTGATAAGCCTGTAGAGGTTTGGAGCTCTTATTTAAGGCATAGATATCTTCTGTTGGAATATAAGAGGAGGCGGGGCGGGGCGGGGGGGGGGAGGGGGGGGATTAGTGTGTGTGTGTGTGTGTGTGTGTGTGTGTGTGTGTGTGTGTGTGTGGGTGGCAGAGGATCAGGGGGCTTAGCTGTAACTTGGGGGGAAAAAGTGAGAAGAGGGAAAGGGGACCATTCTTTATTGCTGTCGTGACTTTTGATCTTTTATTCTTAATATAAATACATTTGAAGTAAATCTGCACTCTGGGGCTGCAAATTACTATAATTTCTCAAAGAGTCTGCCCATTATTTTCTTGAGTAATCGATTTAGTTATTTTGTCTTTTTTTTTTTAAATGTTCAAAAATAGGAAAAATGTCCTTCATAATTCCCTCAGAGCCCAAGGTGACAGTCCAAAACTCAAATCCATTAAATGTAGAGTGATGGGGGGAAAAAACAGAGAAGGGCACAAGCGTTTCTGTTTTTAAAAAAGTGACCCAAACAATTAATTCTAAAGCACTCACTGAGCTATATTCTTAGTTAATATAAATTTGTGCAAACTTAAATGGTAAAAGATAGAAATAATGCAGAGATAAAGAGTGAAAACAGGCCTTGGTTTCAGTCATGTTAAAATAGTTTAGACCAGTATTGCAGCTTAACACAAAGGATTTTATAGGTTACAACTGTCAGGTGCATAGCCCCACACAGGTTTTCCTATAAGCATCTTTAAACACCATCCATATTTGCTCTATTCATATTTGCTTTGTATATATATATATATATATATATATATATATATATATATATATATATTTTATATATATATATATATATATATATATATATATATATATATTTTTTTTTAGATGAAACCAGGATTAACCAGCTCAGGTTGTCCTGTTTAAGCAGGACTCTTTTCTTTGCTCCCCTCCTTTTCTTTTCTTTTCTTTTTTTTTGCAAGTCATTCCTTTCTGTGCTTCAGGTAAACAGCTTTGGGCGGACCGCAGAATCAAACAGGTTTGACCGGGAGGAGTGACGGTGTTATTAAGTAAGGGGCCGAGAGAGAGAAAGGAGAGAGGAGTGGTGAAGCCCTCTGGCTGCAGGGGCTGTTGGGCAGAGAGCAGGTTCATCTGATTAGTTAGACGGTAAACAACTATTTAAGACCAAATTAGTTTTGGTCGGAGTAAGGAGAGATTCTTTTTTTTTCTTTCTTTTTTTTCAATTTTCCCTCTGAGGTCTACAAACATTTACTCGTCAGTTATTTTTTTAACACTATCACTACATCCCTCACGGTACCTCTTTCCCTCTTATGACACTTCATTTCGACGTTTTATGTTGTTAATTGTCCCTGAGAAGTTGGCGCCAGCCACCTGGTAGTTTCCATTAGAAATTCAGCTGTGGTGCTTTTTTTTTCCCATTTTCTATTTAAAGATAAACTTCTTTTCTTCAAAGATGTCATCTTATGGTTAACATAACACCCATCAAATCATATTGGTGTAAAATTGGGCGAGACTTAACATTGAAGAACTCCCAAAACGTTGAATAGAAACTTGAAGCATTAAGCGAGGATGTGAACATTCAGAGAGCAGAGGGAAGCGCTCGGTCTGAGAGGAAGTGGCGAGACTCTTCTGCCTCAGCTCACCAAGATGAGAAGATTGTCGCGTCTTTGTTTTGGTTGACCAAGCTCACAGTCCTGTCACTGAAATGACCCTTGCTCAAATTTTTTGTGGCTTCTTGAACCAGCTTCTCTCCATCAGCAAATGTTGAAAATGATTGCGATCAACACCAGTTCCTCCTGTGACATGACACCGGATTAAAGAACACTGCCGTTACAAACGCAGTAATATGTCATTGTAGCCTAATTAATGAGTCCCCAAAAGTGGGACATTTCTCGAGCATTATGTGGCAAACAATGACGAATGTGGAAAAATGATTATCATGTTCATCAACATCAACAATATAGAAAGAGGTGGAAACACAACTTTAATTTTACAAATAGAAGGGAAGAGTTCAACTTGTAGGATTGCCCCTTTAACACAGCCTTTGTTGATATTGTTGAGCAGACTTTCTTTATTCTTACTTGTCCAGCAAGAATAATAAATCTCGTTTGAAAAAGTTTTTTCCCCACTGCAATAAGAGCTCAGAAACACTTCTCACTAACCCTGACAGATGCACTTATCACTCTTAGGCTCGGCTACAGTCTGTGACTTTTATTTTGTGGTAACATGTGAATAATGTGTCTACGTTTATGTTGCTAATATTGCTGTATTGAGCTTACTCAGCATGTCATAACGAAAGCCAATTTCCCTTCCTTTTGCACAATCAATATCTCAGCTGTGTAAAAGCAACAAAAAACAATTTGTGACATGTCTCCTTCCCTTGATTTAAGGATAAGGTTATTTACATTGTTTTTATTTTGTTATTGTCAACAAATCTCACAAAAAGAAAAAAATCTGAATATTTTCTGACTTTCCTACTCTGTGTTGCACTCAACCTTAAGCCCTTTGGTTCATACTTAAGATGTAAATCTTTAAAAGTTTTATATATATCTATCTATCTATCTAGATAGATAGATAGATAGATAGATAGATAGATAGATAGATAGATAGATAGATAGATAGATAGATATGTGTGTGTATATGTATATTAAGAAAAGGCACAGTCATTTCCTAAAACAGCTAGACGCTACACCTTTTTGTCAACATTACTCAGACAGTAGTAAAAACGTGTATTTGTTCGGGGCTATTTCCAGCTGTGGATTAAAACACCTTCTGTGCTTTGGAGACTAGTGAGTCTCTCAGCAGCGAGGCGATGTTTGAGGGATCGGCTCAATGTAAACAACACAACATACAATGGACAACGATGAAGGTCTATTGAACAGAGAAATGAAAAAAGTCAATCAGGTTTTGGTTAAAAGGAAAATACTTGGTTGGTCGTATTCATTACTGATGTTGGTCTTTGCTTGTGATTTGTTTCCCCTCCATGATATAACAAGTTTTCTTTTGTGAGATACCACCTGACACTCAGATTAATCTGATGAGTCTGTTTCATGTGATGTTTGTAACAAACACCGTCACGATCACAAGGGATCCAGTTACATACCGGTACGTGTCGTTATTTTTTTGTTTTTTGTTTAGACAACGAATAGTTACATTATCTAAAGCCTTCTGATGAAACTAAATACCCAAATTAGTAGCCGTGGGTAAGTTCAGAGCTAATGGAAATTCACTGCTTGGTTGTTTATCAGCTGGATAATTATGCACGTGTTGGCATTCCAACCTCTTTAATTCAGACACTCACGTGAGAGGGCCCAACCCCTCCCAGACAGACAAAAAACCAGACTGCTTTTTTCCCTGAGTAAAAATGTTGTTTGTGTCCTCAAAAAATGCCTCTGTGGTCCAGGATGTATCTCCAGAGATGTTTTCTTCCAGAGTTCAAATGCTCCTGTATCATTTTAATTAGGCAGCTAGACTACAAGCCACCCACTACAGTGTCTGGAGCTATGTGTAGTAAAGTGCAGGGCAACAACTTCTCTTTGTCTTCGGGCCACAGCTGGTGGTAGTTGCCAAAGCTTGATGCAAATTTTGAGACCGTTGATTTTTTATAACAGAATTTAGACATACAAATACCTTTTGTTGACATGCAAGATAGGCAGAATTTAAACACTTGACCATATGCAGAAAACAAATGGTTTGTTGACCTCAATTTCCACTCCAAGTAATGTGCTTTTTTTTGTTGTTGCAGAGATTGTATCCATTAAATGAACTTAATCTGGACTGATGCCTTTGATGACAGTCTGTTGATAGAGCTCTGAAGCTGGCGGAGTCTGGCATATCTTAACCTCCTGTTAATGTATTCCAGGACTATGTCTCGGCACAATTGGGAGCAGCTGGGCTTACATATTTTATTCTTCTTACTTCCGACTAGTCGGATGTGTTTGAGTGCTTTGCTGAACTGGAAAGCAGCCCATACTACAAAACCTTTTAAAAGTACAAGGTGTTCCTTCTATTGGTATTGGCTGCTTAATATCGTGCTGTTTTTATACAGAGAAGAAAGATTGAACATTTTAGTCGGGGGGGGGGGGGATATGGGAAGATTTTGTTCTGTGGTTTTGAGTTTGGCAGACGGTTGTGGAAAGCGTTTTCTAAAACATAATGTTTATGGTGTGCACAAGCTTTATATCATCTGAAAAACATTTTCTAGTGTTACTGACACTCTGATGATTCGTGTACCGAAATGTTGTAATTTCATGTCCACAATCATTTTGTGAAGGGTTTATTTCCGAATGGAAAATATCTCATTTCAAAAAGAACCAGTTCCCTGTGCAGAAAATGAAACTGTAACTTTTTGTCCATGTGTGATTTCTCCCTCTGTTTCCAGGGGATGACTTTTCCATCATACAGCAGGAAATCTTCATGGTGAAGGAATGCATGCACCACAATATTGTGGCCTACTTTGGGAGCTACCTCTGGTAAGAGCCAGCTTAAAATACTTCTGCTTTGTCATTTTATACTCAGTATTTGCTCCTCTCTCGCAGCCAGTCCACGGTATAACATTTGTGAAATTCATACATGCCTGTCAAAAGGGATTTAAACGAGCCGTTGCCTGAAAGTCACATGACGTATTTAATTACTGAGTCACACCTGTGTGTGAAAGTGTGACTCAAACCTTTCGACTGGCGCTGACGGGGCCCTTCAGTCCCGGGACGCAGCTCTTCTGTTGTAACGGAGCCTATGTTTTGTGGCTGTTTTCTGAGAGGAAGTAAGGCTGGTCCGCCCACCGCTGCCTCAGACTTCCAGCAGGTTTAACTGGAATATGAGCCTCTGATCTGTTTTATGTGGCTGTTAGTCCAGAGAGATGCACGTCTTATCACAGCAGGCATGTCTTGTACAGTCTCGCCGCATAGAGCACAAATGGTTACTGTAAAATGTTAACGAGCGACCCACCATGCGTTGATTATTATAAAACTAGATTAATTGCATTAGAAGAACCACAATTTTATTTGGGGGAATTCAAGTTTCCGCTCAGACCCGTTTCCTGGCCTAAAATCATTTCCATGTCCAGCTGAAATGTTCAGTGGCCAAGTGGCCACGTTTGATCACAGTCCCACTGGTGGTATTCTTAGCTTTTTATTAAAGACATGACATCATTTTTCTGCTCACCCCTCTCTTAGATCTCCAGTTCACCAACAGAAGCACTAACCATTGTTTATTTTTCCCCTTGCTGATTTGTGCAGCTTAACTTGTTCAACAAGACACTTTTTGTAGAATGCTTGTCAAAATATTTGGATACTTAGCGAGACACACTTATTATATAACTAAATAGCAGAGCAGCAGTTCCTAAATTAATAACTTTTCTCTGATTTCGTCAGTCGAGAGAAGCTTTGGATATGTATGGAGTACTGTGGTGGAGGATCTCTGCAGGACATTTATCATGGTGAGCTTTTGTTTTATTCACAACGAGTAAGATGCATGTTATTCTACATACATTGTAAAATCCTTACCTTGCAAAAATGGAATGAAATTGTGTTGCAACAGTGACGGGACCTCTCTCGGAGCTTCAGATAGCATACGTCTCCAGAGAGACTTTACAGGTAATTGTACTTTTAATTATTTTTAATTTAAATTTTTTAAAGAAAATGCATGTTTTAAATTTTAGTTGAACTCATTACTAATTCCATTCATTCACCTTCACAGGGTTTGGGATATCTGCACACCAAGGGCAAGATGCACCGTGACATTAAGGTATCATATATTTTCTACTTAGTTTTATTCTCTTTTAACCTCAGAATTATCCTGGTCATGCCCATTCTTCTGTGCCACATGCAGACACTTTTGCCTCATGCCAACACAGACAGAACACCAATAAAAAAAACGTCCAGCAACAAATCTCAAAACACGAGAGAACAGGAGGAAAAAAGAAACGGAGAGGTGTGAGTTGCATTGTAAATGCATCTGTTGGCCCTCAAGCAGTCAAAGGGTCTGACTTTGCAGCAGCACAGCAGAGGTGTGAACTGAAGTCACAGGAAAAGTGTAACCGGGGATTTGCTTACTTGAAAGCATGTGACCAATGGTGTCACTTTTTGAGGTTATGCTGAAGTTGATCACGCCTGGTGCATGCACACAGACTGGAGCCTCAGTTTCACGTGTTATCACAGAAGGTCAGGGTTGGACCTATTATCTTTACTCTGCTCTACGAAGCGAGCACTTCCTGTTTCCTCTACTCTCACTGCAGGATGCCAGCAGAGAGACTGTCAGTCACCGCCAACAGAAACACTGTCAGTGGGACTGTCAAAAAGCTGTGATACTGGTGCACCTTTAATGGAAGCCTGATCAGTAACAGAGCAGCAGTTAATGCTACAACTAGACCAGATGTTACTGGGAATGTCTAACACATGATTGGCACTTATGAACCAGTTTGGCCACATGGCAGCTCAGCTCAGTATTTCCCCCTCTGTCTCATGATGCTAAAATATTATTAAGGTCTTGTAAATGTATTTTCTCAAAGTAAAATAAATGTTTATGGTATTTCTTTAACAGGGTGCCAACATACTTCTTTCAGACAACGGAGATGTGAAGTTAGGTAAGTCTGTCTTTAGCGTCTCAATGCTCAAGGGCTTGAACACCTCTGTAGCTTTCAGTCGTATGTGGATATTACATAATCTGAAAAGAACTGTCAATCCTTGTTGCAGCTGACTTTGGAGTTGCAGCCAAAATAACAGCCACCATTGCCAAAAGGAAGTCCTTCATTGGAACACCTTATTGGTGAGTGTGTCGCAATCATTAAATGAGCCAGTGGGCCTTTAACTTTGTTGAATAGGTTGAAAAGATTTGCCTCAAGTTTTTTTTCATATTATTAGAAGCATTGTTTAAATACTTTTAATCAGATACGAGAACATCTTGTAGTCTACTGTCTGTGAAAAAATGAAATGTAATGTCTGTGTCATCTAAAGAATCTAGTTTGTCATGACGACATGTACAAGTGGTTAGATAGACACTTCCCCTAAAAGATACAAGAACAAATTCTCACAGCAGCTGAAGTATTTCTGAGTAAGACGATGAATCCTCACCAGCTCCGCGGCCGTTGTTCTGTCACTGACCCTGAAGTCTAAACACGCTGTCAAAGGGGGAGTTTTCTGAGTTTTCCGACACAGATCACCGGGGTATCTCATTATTAGTACCAGCTTTGTTTTTCTCTTCAAAGAGGCCTCCCAAGCCAACCTTCCATCCTTTATTTTCGGAGCGTCATCACTGAATTCTTGTCCTGAATTTGCATAGGATGGCTCCAGAAGTAGCAGCAGTGGAGAAGAACGGTGGCTACAACCAGCTGTGTGATATCTGGGCCGTTGGCATCACGTCCATAGAGCTGGCTGAGCTGCAGCCTCCAATGTTTGACCTACACCCGATGAGGCATGTCTTACTTTCCTCATAAATGTCTCAGTCAGAGCTTCCTCAGATGATTCTGAAGCTACTTTTCTCCTTTTGTGTTCCTGTCATGTTTCATCACGTTTTTTCTGTTTAATTCAAATTGCATTAAGCCTGTTATTAAAATAGGTTTCAGACTTACTTAAGTATATTATAGTCTGTCAAAACCGCTCTTAATTCAAGTTTTTTTGTTTTTCCTTAGGGCCTTGTTTTTGATGTCGAAGGGCAGCTTCCAGCCTCCGAAGCTAAAAGACAAAAACAAATGGTGATTTCCCCAGAATATTCAGTGTGCAATCCTAAAATTGCTTCACGATACCTTACACTTTGATCTTCGAAGGAAAATACTGCCGAACATTGCATTAAAACAAAACCATCTTGTTCCCAGGTCCGCCGCCTTCCATAACTTTGTCAAAGTGTCTCTGACAAAGAACCCAAAGAAGAGGCCCACTGCAGAAAAACTTCTATCGGTAATGTTTCTTATTGGTCGCGTAGGCATACTGTCTGGTAGATATTATACAGTAGGAGATTGAAGTGTTTGAAACAAAGAATGTATTGCAGTTTTTTAGCCTGAACTTATTAACAATGGGAATTTAGCATGTTAGCCAAAAGTCCTGTCTGTGTTTTATTCTTAACAGTTGAATTGAGATTAGAATCTTGCATTACCATTTGTGAATCCTGAAGGTCCAACAAAGAAGTAGATAACCTCAGTTGCCCCAATGAGCTTCTGTGTGGTTTGGCTGAATTTCTAGCTTTGTGGGTCAGAGTAGGATCATGGCCCGTAGGGCTTAAGTTATTAGCAATTGCATTCTTAAATAATGTCAACAAAGCCTCAGTGCAGAGGAAGAAGGCTGGTGCTCCAACCTGTGTGCATATTCCAAGACAAACTATCTTTTAAGATGCCCACAGTTCTGCTGCTTCTTAAAATATATCATCATTAACTCGTGCATGTCTCTGAGGAAAGGCGTCTCATCCAAACAGTGCAGAAATCTGATGATTAATCCAGGGAGTTTAATTACTTTAGAACAGTGAAACTTAGACTTTGATTGATTTATTGATTTCATTTATTTATTTATTAGTTAGGATCCTGATGGGCAGGTGGCACCTTGCATGGTAGCCCCTGTCATCAGTGTAGGATGAATGCACTCATTGTAAGTCGCTTTGGATAAAAGCGTCAGCTAAATGTAATGTAATGTAATATCCATTTCTGCAGGGACTCTGATGTTCCTTGTTCCTTGTTCCATGTTCCATGTTCCATGGACCTTGTGTGTGAGATTAAGAAAGTCAGAACACAAGTATCAACTATTGTTGTCAAATGATGCACCAGTTCATAATAACTTGCAATCTTGTCCTTTTTTCCCGCAGCATGTGTATGTAGCCCAGACGGGCTTGACAAGGAGGCTCGCTGTTGATCTCCTAGATAAGATGAACAACCCAGACAACCACCAGCATTACACCGAGGTGGACGATGATGACCTAGAGGTAATATCTGATTCTGTCACATCTAAAAAAAAAAAAATAGCACCAATACTGTGAGAAATTTGCAATTGCTTTGAGAAACTAAGAAAGAAATGTAAAGTCTATACAAAGATAGAGACATCTTGACAGCTCTTTCAACGGTATATACTCGGAAATATATAAAAACAAATGTGCCCCAGTTGTCTTGTTGCATGTAAGTTATAAAAAACAGCAACATGATTTGAAAAAACAAGCATTCCTTGTGTAATTTCACCAGATCTGGTTGTAAAACAGACTTTCATGCAAACACTGAAAGAGTCTCTATCAGCGGGGAATGTAAATATTTGCACACCATGTTTTTTCAGCAACTTGGTAAAAAAGGTAATCTTGGCTGAAGTCTGTTTTCATGTTCCCCTTAAGCTCCCTTCCCCCCTCTTCTTGATTCTCTCCACCGACATTATTATTCCAACTGGAATCAACATCACATCTACGTGGCAGCCAAAGAGGTGGTACGAGTGCCTTTTTTAAAAGACCATTGTGCTTTTCTCCCCCTGACAGCAGTAGCACTGTCTTGGCCCCCATGAATGAAAAAACCCTGAAGGCTATTGACTGCAAGCAATGGAGCTTGTTGCAAACAACCAGTCTCTGGGATGCATAATAATGTGACGATGCATAGACGCAGGACAAAAAGTAGCTCTCAGTTCTCCTTAAACTTGACATGCAAGTTCCAGGATTTGTTTCCAAAGATTATTTAAAAAGATAAATGTCTTAATTGTTCTAAATGAGTCCAGGCTATGCAGTGTTGGTGTGATATCATTTGTAGGCACTTTACCCTACTTGCTGCACTTGTCTTGTCAAGTGCTGCTCCCACTGTCAAAACCTATTTTCTTATCTTTAAATCTTTAAATCTTTGCCTCAGCCCCTCTCTGCAGTCAGACACACCATCCGCTCCACCAACAAACAAGCCAGAGCTGAGAGGACGCGCTCAGAGATAGACTGTAAGTAAACAAAAAGCCCAAACCCATCACCAACATGAAGGCCAACCCCCTGCTATGCATCTGTCCTGTCATTGGTCAGCCTGGCTGTGTAGGTTGATAGAGGTCCGTCGGCTTGTCAGAGGGTCATCCCACTAATCCTGCAGAACTGACTGGCACTTTTCCAGACCACAGCATGTGGTAGTGGGTATAAAAATAGCCTGGGGATTCACGGCAGAGAGAGTGGATGCAGTAGAGTCCATTAAGTTAACTGTCCCTCATCTTTATTTCAATGAATAATGTGAAATGGCTTGTCTGAAGGGGTCATAAAGGTTTTTTTAGGATTTTGTTTTCAGTCAACATGTGTTCAACATGAGGATCCATCTTTATATATTCAATAAATGTATTATTTTGCAACCCTTCAGGGAAGTTGTTGTGTGTCTGTGCCGTCGGCAGTAGTTGTAGATAAAGTTGAACGCTGTGTTGTGTCTGTCATGTCAGGAAGTGTGACTGTTTCTCATTTCATCGTTTTGGGTTGATGTAGTAACAGTCCAGTGGTGAGCTAAGTGTCCTTATCAGTTGCTTGTCTTATCTATCTGTAGCGATGCGTGCTGTGCTCCTTTTGTGGTTTGTGCTTGTTCGTACTGTAATTGTACCAAATGCACTTCCTGTTTAGTTGTATCTTTATTTCTCACAATTACGTCTGACTTTCCCTCCTACATGAAGCAAACAATGGGAAAGACCAAGGAGGGCCATGCTCAAGTCCTAGCTTCACTGAGGGACACAGGGGGGAAGCAGGTCAGTGTTAGAGTAGTGAGACAGTGTGTGTGTGTTTGCTCAATTCCCTAGCTCACTCCCAAGACTTCCTGAGAATTAGGATAATGTTGTAGCACATAACAGAACATTGTGTTTGAGATTTAAGTGGTACTAATGAGGTGAGTTGATCTGCATGTGGTGGCTACTTACAGTTTCTTTATCTTAAATAAAATTTGGACAGTGATTTCTTGGTTCATGCCAGACAGACTGACATATAATTAAATTGTGGATGACTAATCAGATCCTAACAAGGAAATAAAGTTTGACTCACACGTCTCACCTAGTTCCTCAACTTCACTTTCTCAAGTGCATCACCGTCTGTTAGTGACTCTCCTCCTCGCTGTTATCTGTCTTTTAAATACGGTAGCACCTCCACATTATCAGCGTACCTCAAGCAGAAAAACACACACGACAAAATAAATATCTGTGGTCTGAATTCTTGAATACAAAGTTTCTTTGTTAATGAGAAGCCGATTATGTGGGAGTATTTATTGGCTGGCAGGTTGATTTATTTTGCCTTCATACCGACAGCAGGATCACTCCTGTTTATACGGGACACTAAACCAGTCTCCTCTGTGGGATCAACTGTTTGACAGAATGTGACCTCAAACCTAAACTCAGAGGAATCGGTTCCATGATTTGTTTGCATTCCGTGCTCTCTCACCAATATGTCCCCAAAGTGAACAGATCTGGTCAAGTGTAATCTGTGTTTGTCTCCGGTGGTCGACGAGTCTTTAGGCTCCAGACCGAATATTCACATAGTATCGTAATAAATCAGAGGAGAGCCCGTGTGCTGTTTTGGCCGTTTTGCATTGTAATGGAAGCAGTTGATCTGCTGTTGGTTCTTTCTTGCTTTCTTACAAGTGATTTTCTGTTAAGAGTGTTTTCTAAGGCTTCTGCTACTAATGCACCTGAGTACTACTCCCAAGGCTTCGTGTGTCTTGAAGTGTTGGCCACTGATGCCCTCTAGTGCCAAAGGTGTGTGTAAGAAAAGAAGAAAAGAAGAAAAAAAACCACAAAACTGAACACATTTCTTGTCATTTACAGTTGACAAGCTGCAGTTTGAACCACCTCTCCGGAAGGAAACTGAGGCTCATTCTGAAATGGTGATAATCATATTCAGTTTAGTCAATCAGTGTTCAAGTGCTACTTTCTGTTTCTGTTTTTAAACAATTCATTTTTAAGTGATGTAGAAAAACAATATGTACAAATGAAAAGAAATTCAGTTTTTAGAAATTCTATTTGTGTGCACGTGTGTCTTTCCACAGGATGTGAGTAAAGATAATGACTTCCCTTCCCCCTGGAGTCCCTTTGCAGAGGGAGGAATAACAACCAGGTAATCCATGGAAACTGTTGTCACGGGAACTGCTCCTGTTTACCCCTCCTCTCTCTTTCACTCTCTCTCTCTCTCTCTCTCTCACTCTCTCTCTCTCTCTCTCTCTCTCTCTTGACCTGGCTTATTTATTAGATGGATGCATCCCTAAATTCATTCAGAGAAAGGAAACTAATGCATTGTTAAAGTTTTGTGTCTTTGGAGTCTGTTTAAAATTGATAACAAAATGCAGGGATACACAATATTAGTGGCAGTGTTGAGTAACAACACATAGTTCCAGAAATCAAGAATTCTGATGACAAGACAGATTACTGAGCATAATTTATATGCTTTAGTCAGAGTTTGACTTAATTCTCTTATGGATGCTCCTCACTCTCTCTCACATTAACCTGCTTATTCGCCAGAGCTGACCCGTGTCTGTGCATGAACTCACTCTCCCCGTCTGCACTTTGAAATGTTGCTTTGGCCTGTAAGCTCCTTCTCACTTGTTCAATGTGCTTTGACTGTTTTTCTCCTTCCACTTCTTTCTCTCTGTCCTCTTTTGGCTGTCGGGCTCTCTCTCGCCTTGTCCCACGAAGGAGCCTTCTCAAAAGCGTTGAGGACGAATTGTTCCAACGGTAACACTAACACTATGTGTGCTGTAGTATCACCCTACCTACGTCATCCACTCCACTCCACCCCTCGCCTGGTCCCCATCCCTTTTTGCAGTGACACCCCTCCATTCACCAATGCGTGGTGTGATAATAGCTGTAGATCAAAACTGTGCATACTGCTGCATACATGAGTCTGAGACAACCAGGCAGGTAGAACAGTGTGATGCACAAGGAGGCCGTGAAATACTGTGGCATTCAAATATAAAAGACTTGTTTGCTCAGACTTAACCCTGCATGGACAGGGCTGTACAATAAAGCTGTTTTAAAACTTCTACGAGCCAAAGAACTTTGTAAAAGTTGCATCACTTGGATTTGTCTCTAGTTTTATGGATGATAAAGAGACTGCATCTAAAATTCGTAATTTTTAAAACTAGCGCCATAGTAAACGTATCAAGTGATGAAAGACCTCAGAGATTTCTGTTGGAATTGAAGCTCTCTGGGGTTTGAATGAATACACCCCCCCTTCATTTCCTTAGAGTCATACTCTCTTTTTCTCTAAGGAGGGATTTTACGTAAACATTTGCGCCATTAACGCCGCTCCCGAGCTCCTGAGTCTTATTTTCCACACTGATCGCCTCGTTTGTTTTCACCTGCAGGGGACACATTGCCCATCTTGAAGATGCCTTTGAAGAAGTGGAGCTGTGAGTGATATCCTTGCATAAAGATTTACACAAAAACATTGGTGACACGTTCTATGACGGCCATGTCTTGACTGCATTATAGACATTATATATAGCACTATATATTAAATGTTATGAGCAGTCATGAATATTTATAAGTCCTTTTCACAGTAATCATAACACATGACTTGTAAGGTATCTTATCACTTTTGGAAGTATCATAATGTATTGAAATGTATTAATTTCCATAGTTGTAATACAATATAATCATATACTATATGCAGTATAATCATAGAACCCATTATAAGTATGTTTATAATGCATTATAGACATGGGCATCCTAGAAAGTCCTACCTAAATATTCATTGATGTTGTTTACATCTTTCTAAAAACAATACCTCCCCTTCAGGTCAACTCTCAAGCCAGGGGTTCCTCCTCCTCTGCCTCCGAAGGTGAGCCCCAAAATGATATATTATGTTTTGCTGTGTGGATTTTTTGCAGCTCGAATCGTATGTAGTGCTTTGCATTCACATTAGACTGTTTTCACTCGTTTTACCTCTCAGCCGCGATTAAACAACTCGTCAGAGGAGCTCGGCCTTAACGATGAGAGGTCTCAGACGGTTCGGAGGTTCCCGAACTCTGAGAACGGGCCGAGCCCGGTGGCTCGCATCCAGAGCACACCGGAGCACCTGGGCAACAAGGTGGAGCACTCGCCTCCAGATTTCCTCTCCGTCAGCGTCAGCAGCCCCGGCCTTTTGTCTCACGCCTCTGATCCTGGTGAGTCTTAGGATCTGAATTTACACATATTCATGTGCAATAACCTGTTCATATTTCTTTCGTTGGTGTTTTAAATCAAGTGGGTGTCTAAAAGGAGAACTTATTTTATTTTTTACAAGCTCTCAGTAAATCTGAATGTAAAGGTAAGGGAGCTTGATGTGAATGCGTCTGATCTTTGGATTTAGATTCTGGGTGTTTGACAGTATGATTAATAGCTATATAACAAATGTAATTTTCCTCTGCCTGCTCGCTCATGACAGATAATGATTCGGATGACAGTGTGAATGGCGGCAGTCCCAAGATGCCACCCAACCGACAGCACCGGAAGGAGAAAAAGGATTTCCCTGTGAGTCTGGAGATACTCCACAATATACTACGTTGCAACATGTATTTCAATCGTGATCAGCCATCCTTCTCAGCGTTAGTTTCATGGGGTTTTAGGAGTAAAATGTCATCTGTGGTTTCAGAGCCTGTATTTTATATTTGGAGCGTCTCCAACTAGCTGGCCGCCTTCGCACTAAAACCTCAAATATGATGTTTTTCCCTTTTGTCGGATCCAAACACTAACGGTTAAAGAGGGAATTGTGGCCTCCGCTCATGTCGAACATTAATTCACTTTGACAGAACACACACAAAAGAAAACACTATGTTGTTGTTTTTTCGGCTCATTGTTCAGGCTGAAGCTAGATTAAGCTGCTAAATTGAAAGTAATTGTTGCCGTATTCTCTGTGTTCTGCATCTACATTATTTAGTGTTTTTTTACTTTGTTTCCTCTGCTCCTCGTTAGAAACCAGCCATCAATGGTCTTCCTCCCACTCCTAAAGTACTGGTGAGTGAATCCTCTGCATTGTCTCTTGCAGCCTTCACTCTTCCCTGCTGGCCTGGTTTCATGGGCATTGTCATTAAACTCTTGTCTGAGCTGCTGTTGTACATTTTGTAGATATTTTGTGTCCACAGAGCTTTCTGCTTTGTGGTTGCTTCAGCTCAGCTTCAGCTCATTAAACCCTGGCTGACATTTCGGCGCTTCACTGAGCCAGAGGCTGCCTGTTCTGAGCCGTGTTGCTTTTTTCATTTCAGATGGGAGCCTGTTTCTCTAAAGTGTTTGATGGCTGTCCACTGAAAATCAACTGTGCCACATCATGGATTCATCCAGACACCAAAGGTACAGCTCCCTTTTAACAAGCGTGTTACACAAACATGCTTCATTTGGGCCAAAGCTTAATTTTTTTTATATGTTTTTCTTCTAGATCAGTACCTAATCTTTGGGACGGAGGATGGCATCTATACGCTGAACCTTAATGAGCTGCATGAAGCCACGATGGAGCAGGTAACAGGAGCTAAAATCAATCTAAAACCAATTATTATAACCCGGATTAGTTAAAAGAATGATTTACTTTGTATGGGAGGGACATATTGTTGTGTAAGTGCTAGTTGTTTATATGTATTTTTTAAAACATGTGTAACCCCACAAATTAATGTAGTTAGTAAATGATGCCCTTTTTTAATAACTTGTTACTAGTAGTAAACCAGATAGCAGGACATGCTAATGACAGCTGATATTGGAGCAGATAACCTCACCTTTCATTCTTTACTCTTTGAAGCGTATGCTTTTGGCTTTGAAAGTGCTTGAAAAAAACTCTTTGGAGACAGAGATCTGCTCGCACTGCAAAGTAACTGTAACTACAGACGGGCTGAGCTGTGATTGGACAGTTGCTGTTCAGAGGAGGGGAGGGAACAGTCAATTGATATTCTTTCTCCCCTTCTTGCTCCCCTTGTTGAGAACTAGAGTCCAACTATTTGGTGATTGTACCACTTTTTTATTTTTTTATTCCTTATGTAGCTGTTCCCGAGGAAGTGTACATGGCTGTACGTTATCAACAACAACCTGATGTCTTTATCCGGTAAGTGCTGGACTTATCACAGCCTCCTGCTTCACTGACCACTGTCATAACCTGCTGCCTCTCTGTCCTGTGTTACCTCGCTGCCCCTGAGGGCAAGACGGTCCCTCCATAGCTGCAGCCCTAAAATCACTGTTTCTTATGTTTGTCATCAGAGCCTCTATGAACTTTGTCCTTGTGACCCACTGATTCATGAGTGACACATCTGGCTTTACAGCCTGTCCCACTCAGACATATTGGTCTCCATAGGTTACAATCTATAATAGCTGCACTAGCAACTATAGTTTGTTTCATATATTAAAACGGATGTGTGATCTGTTGTCTTTTCAGCTTAACCATCGAGGATGGTATTAGAAAGTTTCGGTTTTGCCTTCAGCTGTTTTCCCCTTGTTATACCTAACCTCTGTTCTCTTCTCCTCTTCCCTTGGACACTGTCCATCCTCCTCCTCTCGCCTGGCTTGATTTGATATTCTACTAACTGGCTTCATCAGAAGGTAATCATGCTTCACGTCATCGTCACACTTCTGTTTTTACCCCTGCTCACGTCTAACCTTTCTAAGAAAAGTTTACCCAGTTCTTGTCCGTCATATTTCAAGTGACTATATTTTAACTCCTGGCTTTGATTGCTGCTTTTACTCATGGAGCTGATGATGGAATATACTGTTTTCTGCTGCAGGGAAAACCTTCCAGCTGTACTCTCACAATCTCATCGGGCTGTTTGAGCAGCTGAAGAAGCCCGGCCTGGCTGCTCAGTTCCAGACTCATCGCTTCCCAGACAAAATCTTACCCAGGTGAGACCAGCATGTGTCACGAGTTTTTTTTGGTCTCATATGTTTTTAGTTTTTATTACTTTAAACATGTTGCCACACTCATGCTGGGCCGTCTTTTTGTTCTTCACCGTCTACCTCCTTGACAAACTACTGCGATGGTAGAAAAAAAAAAAGGAGAACCTCTGGCCGACTTCCCTGATTCTAGACGTCATCAGCTCTTTTAAGTCAACTTGACTGTTTTCTCTCCTCAGGAGGTTCGCCTTGACAACTAAGATCCCTGACACAAAGGGCTGTCACAAGTGCTGCATTGGTGAGTGGCCTTTGCCTCCCAACCCCTGTTTTATTTACTCACCCTTCCATCATATTATAATGTGTCAATGCATGATTAACATCTCCGCTCTGGGCGTGTCCCCCTTAACTTTGCTGCAATGTTTGTTTTCTGTTCCTACTTTTTCATTATGAGTTTTCCTCAACCATTTTTTTAAAAACCACATACTCTGACGGAAACTGTTTATAAACCTATGTAGCACAATCAAGCTACACTTCGTGACCGTCTTCTCTATTTCACAGTGAGAAATCCATATACAGGCCACAAGTACTTGTGTGGAGCGCTGCAGTCTGGGATTGTCTTGTTGCAGTGGTATGAGCCCATGCAGAGGTTTATGCTGATCAAGGTAAATTGGCTATTTTCTTTTCTCATCTTAAACTTAAATGACCCTCCACAAATGTCCCTAGTAAGACTACATGATTTTACTGCAAGGTTGTGCTCTATATATTTTTTTTCTCTGAGGAGCACATCTGTAGTTACATTTTAAAATCTAGCCAGAAATCTACTCTGAAACTAAAATTATTCATGTTCCCAGTGATATTTTTAGGCAAAAACACTAAAATGCCTCTAGCTTTACTCTCCAGAATAAAGCGTCATTACACATCAGAACCACATTAACACAAACCCCTGTGTTGGTGTTCTCTTTCTGCTGCAGCACTTTGACTTCCCTCTTCCCAGCCCACTGAAAGTGTTTGAGATGCTGGTGGTCCCGGAGCAGGAGTATCCTCTGGTGTGTGTGGCCATCAGCCAAGGCAGCGAGCCGGGCCAGGTGGTCCGCTTTGAGACCATCAACCTTAACTCCTGCTCCTCCTGGTTCACAGAGATTGGAACAAGTAGGTCAAGCGTGTACTCGGTTGGAGACGAACACCATGAAGTCAATACAAAGACAAGTTGTCTATTGACAGTAACCTCCACAGAATGCAATGCAGCCTCACGTCTTTGTGGTTTTATTATTAGTGAAGGGCTTCTGTGCAGTTTGAACATTCAGGCACACAACATATGATGACATGGCTTTTTGTTTACTTTCTAAAGAATGCTTCTTCTGCTCTCTCTCTCTCTCTATCTATCTATCTATCTATCTTAATTACTTACTTGTAAGAAATACATTGAATATGGTATGGGGATGGTCTAGAACAGTATTGTTAATGTTGTACCTTTCCTTCCCACAGCTCATCAGCAGGTGGATGCAATCCACGTCACCCAGCTGGAGAGAGACACAGTATTGGTGTGTTTAGACCGTAAGTACAATCTCTCTTCATCGGCTTGGACCAGAATCTGTACAAGCGGCGTATGTACGGTCTGGATGGATGTATCTATGTTCTGCCACATCATTTTTACAGCCTTTTATTGTTTCTCTCCCCAGAAAATTTGAAGATTGTTAATCTCCAGGGCAGACTGAAGTCCAACAAAAAGCTGGCATCTGAGCTCAGCTTTGATTTCTGTATCGGATCAGTTGGTAAGCCTTTAGACAGAAAGTTTTGGATTATACACTCTGTGTTAAGAAATAGAGCTACAAGTCGTTCTGTGTAATACCTTAGAACAAAACGTCCTTACCTTAAAGGGAATTATACAAAAAAAACTCCCAGCATGACAGAAAAAGGTAGTTTCATACCCAGCAAAGTTGCAGGTTACATTTACAAATATGGCTTTTTGTAAACTCTTAATGAATTGCACTGCTCCTCTTAATGAAGCTGGCAGTGTTTCAGTGGCTTCCTTGACCGTTCTGCACTGACACTCTAACCCTTCTTTTCTGACAGTGTGCCTTCAGGACAGCGTCTTGGCCTTCTGGAAACATGGCATGCAAGGAAAGAGCTTCAAGTCTAATGAGGTAAAAAAACAACTAATCTGACCATTTTACGACCGCTGGGTGGCTATTGTATTGAAATACAAATTCACAATAAAACGTCTCGTTTTGATACTGTACCATTTTATTGTGTGTTTGTAGTCAAGTATATTATCCTCACCTCTAAGCTTGTACAGCTTTTCAGTCTTAAGGGGAGGAACCCTAGGTGATTAGGTTAAAATATCTTAACTAATAGATACTACCGTGAAACTTCCCTAGTTGAAGTATAATTTTTTCTACAAATTTAATGGAATTTACTGTTTGCTTATGAAAATGAGGCATTATCTAATTATAACCTTTGGTGAATTTAGGAGAAATTTACAGATACAAATGGACACAGTAGTAAAATAAACACCTAAATGTGTATTTTGGATGTTTTCTTTCTACTAGACTGAAAAACTGCATGACAACCAACATTATTTTACTAAAATATCAGTTTAAATTTGAATGGGTTGTCTGGGACAAAAGAGGAGAAACTGTTGTCACGTCTCTGAGTACAAGCTTGTTTGTTTACACATGAGAGAACACCTCTGGCTCTTGTCAACAAAGACCCCGAGTGCCGGCCGTTTAGCTGCGTTGCCACATGCTGTAGGTGATCCCAGGAGATTAGACCTCAGGTGAAGCCACACAACGTGTCTTTGTGTCAGGCCCAGGTAATTAATTTGTCCTCCTTTCACGGAGGGATTCCATGTTCACCTGATCACGAGTGACGCTCGGCAGCAGAATAAAAGTTCAAGAGATCACGGGGAGGTGAAGCATTATGTTTTTATGAAACGTGATATGGCGATCGGGGCCCCGCCCCTTTTGTAAAAGCTCGCCGCGTCGGACGTGGTCCTGTGGCACTCGGGCGAAACACAAGGTCTGTTTGCCGAGTCCGCGCCCAGCCCGGCTTGACGGTTCTCCCACAGCAAGGATTTTTTGAAATGTCAGCTGCCATGCAAAATTCATGCTCAATCATAAACGAAACCCGTCACACGGCGGGGAGCAGCACTAAATAATTCAGCCTCTGTCTCGATATGATTCCTCTCAGAAGCGAAGGCATTCAAGGGGGGAACGCCTGTTGATCCGTGCCCGCTTCGGTGGGTGCTCCTCTGAACACCCGAGACCTTGTTCTCGTTTAGACTCAAACAGATCAGGTCTCTCCCGAGGCCAAGGACTTACACCTAGCAGGTGTCACACGCCGACTATCTCGCATCTGTCGACAACTTTTCATGACATGTCAACACGCGAGAGTGTGTTTTTGAAGGGGCCCTTGTTCTTTACGCCGCAAAGCGTCGGGCTACATCTTGTGATTCAGACAAGTCCGCTGCGGGATCGTACACAGTAACGCAGAGTCCCTAGAGACGGCTCTCGGTTACCTGCAGCCTGTTCAAAAACATATAGACATTTTGTTGCTGAAGACACAATAAGTGATCCCAATGTAAACGGTCACCTTACCACCAAAATTCAAAACACAGTCCGGCAACTCTCTGGCTCTGAAGCTGATTGACAGGTCTTTCAATATACAGACACTAAACAACAACTAGTTAATACTAGGAATGTTTTGTGATGCTACTACCGGTTTGTGTCACTAATGTTTGTTTGTTAACAGCAGGACATCTGTCCTAATTATAATCAGCTTTTTATTATTAAGATAAAATCGACTAAAATTATATATGTGTTATTTCTATAGTTGAGAACCCAGACTGGGACTTTAAGAATATGTACACAGAAAAGAACCATCTTAATGGCAATTATTTATTTCATCACTCTAAAGCTGGGCAGACACTGTACAGATTAGGCTGCATTTTAATCCTGGATTGGTCACCCTCTTCTAATTTTGGAGTCCAGAGTTTCTGCAGATTGTTTTTTTGTTTGAAGTGAAGTTTAAAGAGGACAATTTACTGGTTGTGTGAATGATCAAACGTTGTTGGATGTTTTTCTTGAAGGTCATAAAATTTGGTCCGCTGTCTTGCAATATGAGCAATTTCACTTCCCAAAGGGCTGCTGTCAACGAATTGTTATAAACTGAAGTGAGCTTTTACTATTTTACATGTCGTAGACCAAATTGTCTGTCTCTTCCAAGCTTTCTGCTGCTTTTTCTTTTTCATAGTACATATATTGTTAAACTATTTAAGGGCGTGGTCATCTTGTTTAAATAAGATTTATTTGAATTGTCAGTGGGCATGTTTACATGTATGAGGACCCACATTTGAAGTGGGCGGTTGATCCGTACAGTGTGAGCATAGAAGTCTTTTGTCTCTGCAGAAAGGCCAACTAATAAGTTCAGTGTCGGTAAACATGAGGAAATAAGATTAGTTTAAAAACATGTTTGCCAAGACAGGAACCACCCACGCCAAAGATTTAGAAGTATGCTCTAGCGGAGGTCTGTCTGGTGAAAACCACCTTCAGTATAACGATACTTGTTGATTCATGCGTTTTTAACGCCCCCTCGGCTCCACCAGTACATCAGATACACAGAAAACTAGTTGTCATTTGGGGTTTTTTTTCATTCCCCAGGTGACCCAGGAGATTTGTGATCCAAGCAGAGTCTTCCGCCTCCTCGGATCCGACAGGTTGGTACAGAGAGATATTTCCATCTTGAGCTACATCAGTGCAGGCGAGTGATCAAACGCATCGAGTGGCTGAGCACCACAGAAATCTCAAAGGGCCTCTACAACACATCACCTACCTCATGAACAAATAGGATTACAGATAGGGGCTCACTCTACCTCCTCACTCCTCTGTTTATCTGTCTTTTCAATACCGCTGTTGGTATAATTGATCAGCCCCATGAGCTCCATGATATCAGGCACTCGTGTTATGACTGTCCTCCTTCAGGTCGCATTACCGGGAATCCACTAAACAACCCGCTCACCTGCTGTGTTGTGAGCCCACATCTCTCATGTCTCTCCGGTGCTTCTCCTCTTCTTCTCTTCTCTTCTCTCTCTCTCTCTCTCTCTCTCTCTCTCTCTCTCTCTTCTCTCTTCTTCTCTCTCTCTCTGTGTCTCTCTCTCTCTCTCTCTGTGTCTCTCTGTGTCTCTCTCTCTCTCTCTCTCTCTCTCTCTCTCTCTCTCTCTCTCTCTCTCTGTGTGTCTCTCTGTGTCTCTCTCTGTCTCTCTCTCTCTCTCTCTCTCTCTCTCTCTCTCTGTGTGTCTCTCTGTGTCTCTCTCTGTCGCTCTCTCTCTCTCTCTCTCTCTGTCTCTCTGTGTCTCTCTCTCTCTCTCTCTCTCTCTCTGTCTCTCTGTGTCTCTCTCTCTCTCTCTCTCTCTCTCTCTCTCATGTTTGTTGCTTCAGTAGCTCTGGTGGCTGAAACCTAAAGGCCAAGTTAAATGTTAGACACCTCACTAACAGTCACAACCCTGTTAATGTTTTAGATACTCAATAAATTCTTTATATGTACATTACATATTACACTAATGTAATTGTTATTTATCTATAAAATATAAAATGTAAAACTAGTGAGAAATACCCGCCATAAGTTTGTGCTAACCCAATGTAATGTTTTGAAATTGTATGTATTTTCAGACCTGTTGTCCAAAATCTAAAAGGCATTCTAATACAAATCATGTAAAAGAAAGAAAAGCAGCAAGTTTTTACATTTTAGAAGCTTGAACCAGACAGTGTTTGGCATTTTAGCTCGTTAAATTACTTGAGCAGTTATTAACCATTATTTTCATTAATGATCAATCAATTTATGTCTCTGCTTATATATCTAGTTGTTTTGTCTCTGGTTAGAAGAGAGTGAAAGATTATTATAATGTCATTAGGTCCCAGTAGATGTGCATCAAATTAGTTTGCTCTGACCAATAGTCCAAAACCCAAAGTTAATCTGTTAACCATCACATAAGATGAAGCAAAACAGCAAATCTTCACATCACAGAAGCTGGAACTTTAAGCCTGCATTAACTGATGCAACTGACGATTACTGTCTTTATTGATTAATCAGGTGGGTTATTCTCTTAATTAATAGATGAATGGCATAAAACAGACAAAAGCTGTAAATCCTCACATTTGAGAAACTGGGACTAACTAAAGTTTGAGCTCTCGACTGATGTCTTGATGGTTGGTTTGAGCTGCAGACACAGTAGGATGTGATTTAGCCCCCTACCCCTCACACACACACACACACACACACACACACACACACACACACACACACACAGGGTCTCAGAGGCTCTCCCAGCTCCGTCAGTGATGCCTCCCGATGAAGCCGCCATGCCTGTGGCACCGGAGCGAGGCCTCTCTCTGCCCAGCCCCCCATGTTTTATTCACCGCCGCCCGGGCACTGCCAGCCTGGTTTGAGTGTCTCTCCGTGCCTCTGTAATTTCATCTGATGGAACGGACAGTATGGACTGTAGCTTCCCTGCTCAGCTGTCACGACCACATGGCATCTGAAGATGCAGCCGCTGACGTCCTGATCCGACTGGCGGTTAGATGAGGACGGTTTACCATGAACTGTCCTCTGTCCTCCGAGGAGATCGGTACCACTAACATATATAGTTCTGCCATTGGTTGTTAATGCAGGTAAATTAGCAGCATTTCTTCCTCTATTTGCTAAAAGTAAGCTTTTACATTTCATTGACAAAAGTAAGCTTCCTAACCTCATAGTATTTTGTCAACATCTGTCATTCTTAGAGAGACATTTGTTGGTTTATTTGGCATTCGGTCAAATCTTAAAAGGATAAATCTCTAAACGGTTTTCTTCTTTCCAGGCAGCCGTTGTTTTCTATTTATTTACAGACAAAGTTATGTTGACATAACTGACCGTAAAATAACGCTTACATAATGTGCAGCATGGCAGGTAGAACAAAAACTAGAAAGGTCTAGAAAGCTTTGATATGGTATGAACATGGTTAGTAAAGGAATAGTTCGACACTTGAGGGAATACGCTCATTCTCTGTCTTGCAGGTTGTAAAATGCCACGATTGATACCGAATGATACAGTGTTGTATATCGTTATATTTCTTTTTGATCTGTAGAAACACCAAAGTGTAAAAAAAGTTGATTTTAAATACCTTTGAACAGAACAATGATAGCTGTTTCCACCTGTTTCCAGTCTTTATGCTATGCTAAGCTAACCGGCTGCTCGCTCTAGTGCCGATTGACACCATATATGGGTGGTATCAATCTTCTCATCTAACTCCCAGCAAGAATGCAAATTAGTTCATTTCCCAACATGTTGAAGTATTCCTGGATGTACATGTGATTTATAGTAAATGATAAAACCCTTCAGCTTCCTTGTTGACAGTAAACTTGATTTCCAGCTTTGGTTTTACGCCCCACCAGGTACCACAACCGCCATCTTTCAGTACTTCTGTGTGATGTTCTAACTGTGGTGTCTGTGTTTTTTTTTTTTTTTTTTTTTTTTTTATTGTAGGGTGGTGGTTTTGCAGAGCCGACCCACAGACAACCCCACGGCCCTCAGCAACCTCTACATTTTAGCAGGTCATGAGAACAGTTACTGAGCTTCCCCCAGAGCAAAGTGGATAAGATGCCGCAGTCTTGTTTGGGAGAAAACTCCGGACCTTCACGTCAGGTTCTGTGTCGAGGGAAACGTCTGGTTTAAAACAGTTATTGGGAGCTTTTGTTACTGATCACGGGATCGACAGGTCAGTAAAAAGAGGGGCCTCCTCAGTCTGGATTCATGAGTAGCCTTACACCAGCAACACGTTCACCACAAACGACAAGGAAACCATTATGAGTACAAAGTGGAGAGCCGATGACGGCTGTAATGGACATTGTGGACTGAGTTACAAACAAGTTATCTAGCGGTATTATTGACAAAAGTGCCATTAATATTCACAAGAATTTGTGATTGTATTAGCAAAACAGTGGGAGATTTATTGCGTTATTGTCTGTAACATGTCACTCATAATCACTGCCAGTGGCGACCGTTATTAGGCTTGAGAGGAGATTTTACAAGCTCTGTAGTCAAACTAATAGCTCAGTTTAAACAGAAACCCAAGAGCATTGTGGGTTATTTAAGCAATATTTATTAACCTCGTGCTAAGTGATAGGGTGTGTTTGATTTACGGGCCGTATTAACAGAGTGCAGTCCTGCTGCGTGAGGTTTAACTACCTAGTGAACCGTTCTTGAGAAGCTTTGGGTTATTTTTTACTGCTATGTAATATAGTCGCATCTCTCCTGCTCTGCTGCATTTTTTTAGAAGTTGGATATAATGTACATTTTTCTTTTTTTTTCTTTACCTTCCTCTTTTATAGACCTTTTACTTCTCATTATTTGCACCATGTAAGCACTTTTGTACATTTTTTTATTTAAAATAAAATGACAAAATGAGGGACAATGCTAGGTTTTGCTAACATCTTTGCATTCCCTTCGCAAAATGTTTAATGTATGCTGTTTTTTTGTAATAAAAAAAGCTGTTAACAAGATATAACGTGAATGGACTCTGGTTTATTTTTTGTGTTTTGTGAGATTGGATTAATGCAACAGAGCTGATGATTGCAGAGTTACTCCTCAGTGATGACGAGGGTCCGATGGGAGGAATGAGGGAACACAGGTGAGTATTAGTTTCCATTATTTCACCGTTCCTCTGACATCATACACCTGCAGTAATTAGTCTCAGTGCAACAGGACAACATGCGAAGTTTACATTTTACTCATGTCATGTGATGTCAGACAGATTTGGTTGTCTTGATCATCACCAAAAACATGAAATGGACTCAAAAGTGTAAGAAAATACATCCTAGAGTGATAAAACTGTGCAGCACAAACTCATCAACTGTAAGTGATGTCAGCTTCAGGTTTTCTAAGGACAGGAGCATCAGTGAATTCCCCCTCTTGAGAGTAGAAGGTTGTTTACCTGTGTGGGTGTTTTCCCTGAGTGTAACCGACTGGAGGAGGTTGTCATTTACTCGCCTCTGTTTTTAAACTCCTCTCTGACACTCAGTCTGTCAGGTGTGAATATCTACTATAAATCTATAAAAAAAAAAGAAATACAGCCTTTTCCCGTTTTGTTAATGGAGGTGGAGTCAGTCAGCTGTTCCTATGGGAACTGAGGTGCAAAAGGTAAAAATGCGTCAAGTTGAGTCGGTGGATAGGACCGGATGTCAGGTGATTTTACCTTCAAAATAAAAGACAAGCAAAACTGCCAGGTTTGCTCTAACGGAGCTGATTCACAAAAACATGATCAAATGGTGACACTTAATACTAAGTTTTCTCATTTAATTTTTTTTATTGGCTATGTTCTTTTGTTCTGGTCTCTGCATCTGTATTCTGTGTTTACTTTTACATTTCATTTCAATATAAAGTGCTTTAACATTAATGTCTTGACAAGCAATTACCTTATTTTGGGATTTTAAAGCTTCTGAACTCCTCGTGTTGTGTGCTGAATTATACATATTCTAATAAAAATAACTTCCCACATCAGTGGAAAGTAAAGTACATTTACTTTAAGTAATGTTTGTAAATACAATTTTGAGGTACTTGCTCTTGAGTATATTTTCTGCGACTTTATTCTGTATTCATACTCGACTCTATTTCAGATGCAAGTATTTCACTTTTGACTCCACAAAAAATATTTGATAACTGGTTACTTTGCAGATTGAGATTAATAATACAATATATATATATATATATATATATATATATATATATATAATACAACTTTATTGATCCCTGAGGGCTTACCCAGCAGCGTGTACAAATTAATTTAAAATAATTATTAAAACTAGTTCCATGTTTACCAGCTGCTCATTAATGCACCAGTGACTATAATTCAGGCAATATGTTTGTACTTTGAAATGTTTGAAAGCAGGACTTTTACTTTTTACACAGTATGTATACATTGTGATACTTTTACTTTTTAAGTCAAAGATCTGAGTACTTTTTCCACCTGCAGAACAAAAACATTTGATAGAAGATTAGCTTGGCTCAGAAGGCTTCCAGTACATTTAAACTCTTTAGGCAGTTAATTACCCACAAATCATTAAACTAGAGGTGATGGTTGCTCATTTTTTGCGCTTTATTTTGAAAGGCGTGGCCGGATGTCCTGGTTTATTCTCTCCACCTTGACTCTTTAAAACCTGTCGCTTCTTGAGTCTGCAGGGACAGTTGAGCTGTGCTCGTCGTGCCTGGAAGAAGCAGCAGCTCCTCACTGACGACCATCTGCGAACGGTTTCCCTCAAAGTAAGTTTTCACATTTACATGTTATGATATTTTGCTGAAATGTGTCTGATATAAATATTGAAATGTGACTTTTATGATCAGTTTGTTTCTTGGGGAAACTTTTGCTCATGCTACAAGATGATAGTAACAATGTATTCATCACAAACAAACCTCCAGTGTCAGTTACAAACATGCAGCCTGAGCTTTTCATTCATGCTTTTTTTTTTTTTCATATTATTTAATGTCCAAATAAGTGCAGCACTTTGATTTAATTCCCCTGGCCGTTCACTTTCTCTGTGTTATTTGTTTCCGCTCTTGTTTCCCCCCTCAGGGAAATGACCTAATATACTTTGCATTGCAAATGTTTTCGTTACGCAGTCTAGCTGTTGGGAGACAGGTGTAATGTTCCCTCTAAGCAATCAAATCTATCTGTTGCCGGCAGTTTTAAGAGGCTCATCTGAACATTTTGATTCCCATATCTTAAACACTGAATTTATTTCATAGTTTTGATTAAATTAGTCGATGCTTGTAAAGTCTTTGGGCTTTTCCGTATATCCAGATAATTCTGCATGGCATGTTTCTGTGCCATCGGCTCTGTCTTTCATTATAATTATGCAGAGGTTAATCAAAATGTCTGATGTCACAACATCAAAAGCCACCAAAATCTATTTCATGTTGAAGAGAACCATTATTGTATATTTTCCAGAAAATAGCCATCCCTCATGTGCCCCAGTTTGGGTGCTTATTGTGGATTTATTCCAGCTTTAATTGAGTGAACTAGTCTTAAAGGTGGTCACTCTTCCCCTTCCTGTGTCTCTTTAAAGGCTGCAGAGACAGTCCTGCCTCCTTGGACCCTCCCGGGGGAAAAAAAGTGTCTTTTTTTACCTTCGGATGTCTGCTGGTCCAGCCTGAGGATGGAGAAGTACGAGAAGATCGGAAAGATCGGAGAGGGCTCCTACGGCGTCGTCTTCAAGTGCAGAAACAAAGACACGGGGCAGATCGTCGCCATCAAGAAGTTCGTGGAGTCGGAGGACGATCCGATCATCAAAAAGATTGCACTGAGGGAGATCAGGATGCTGAAGGTGACGCCACGTTAATATCCAAAACGTCCTCTTGGTCTTCTCACAAAAACCTTCACCGACATTAAACTGATGAAGCAGTAATCCGGGTTTACGGGTCAATGGAGGCGCATTTCTGCCAGGAAAGGTTTAATCTAGATAAAATGCTCCGTTACAATTATGAAATAAAAAAAAGATTTTGACTTCAATTTTAAGAAAGTACATCAAATTTTGGGAGAAAATTAAAAAATAGTGCGATAAAGTAATATTGACATACTAAGTAAAACGCAATGAAGTGAGTAACATCTTTGTTTATCTAGTTATGAGATTAAAAGTGATGAAAAGTCAAATTTTGTCTAATCCAAAAAAAATTGCTTTTATTAATGGAAACTAACACAGTTATTTTATTATACCAAATCACATTAAGTCTGTATTTATTAACAAACCCAACCTTTAACCTTTTAAGCTTTTAAGCTTTTATTCTTTGTTGTTGTCAGAGTTCAGTCTATTATCATTTTTATTCCCTACTACTATGTATTCTACCTTGGAAATACAATATAACGATGAACAGCCAAACAAAAACCTCCTATATTATATGATGCAATACCTTTTTTTTGTGCTTTTTTTTTTATATTTGACCTTTTAAAGATGCAAATCCTGTTTATAGTGTCTTCCTTCTCTGCCAGCAGCCTGCAGGAGGGACAGCACGCAGTTAATTCTGCAGACAGAGGGGAGGCATTTTTGTAGCTGCTGCACAGAGAAAAGAGCAGCGATCAAAAGAGGTTTAGAGGGTTGTAATCAAACGAAGCAAAAGCCCTGCAGGGTCCGGACCCACTGAAGTACCTAAATTAGGATGTGAAATGTCGTCTGTAAAATTTAACAGGAAATGAGAAATTAAAAAAAGACTTGAGCACCGAGTTAGCCCAATTGTTCTGGTTCTGTCAAACGTGTGTTTTTGGCTGTTTGGCTATAAAATTCTGGTTTAGACTTTGGATGCAAGATAAATATTCATGTCAATGAATTATTCTTAAATCCTTAAGTGATTAGAGACTTAATCCACTTGGAAATAAACAACAGAAACATCAGCAACATTAAGTTCTTTTAAAAACAAAAAAAATAATTTAAAAAAATGTTTCAACCAAAGGCTAAAACCTGTTTGTTTTATGTAGCCTTATGATTATCAAAGATGCACTGGTACAATTAATTAATTAGTCATGCGCACGGGTGGGAGTGTTAGTGGCCTGCTGGACACCAGGGGCTCATAAATAGGACAGGATGGGGACAGGTTGTCAGGGGCAACAGCATGTTTATTACCATCTGTTAGGAGTTTAGTGTGTTTGATAAGAGCAAACCACAGATGGGGCACTTCTCTAACCAGCAGGTTTTACTGGTTTACCGGTTTACTGGTTTTACTGAGCTGCGTTTGCGTGGACGTTTACTGCGATTCTCCAATGGCGTCTTCTTCTTCTTCTTCTGTGTTTTGTCTCCCTGCAGCAACTGAAACACGCCAACCTGGTGAATCTGATCGAGGTGTTTCGGCGTAAACGCAAGCTTCACCTCGTGTTCGAGTACTGCGACCACACGGTCCTCAACGAGCTGGACCGGCATCCCAGAGGGTGGGTGTGGCTCGGGGGAAGTCCACGTATTCGGTTCTTTTACTTACACCACATCGTAGGAATACTTTGTTACAAGTAAAAAAAAAAAAAATCATGCATCCAAAATTTGGCCCATTTCAGAATATTGTATATTATAATAATTGATGCATTAATGTTCACTTTAAAGTAAAACTTGTATAAAATAGTGAGAAATGCCGTCACAATTACCCAGAACCCAAAGAAACCCCAAAATGATTTAAATTAAAATAATTAAAAGGAAAAGCAGCAAACCTTCACATTTGAGAAGCTGGAACTATGAAATGTTTTTGCATGAAAAATTACTGAACTGATCAAAATAGTTGCTCAGCAATTTTTTTCCCAATCGATTTATAATTTTAGCTTTATTTGTTTTGTGTGCAAAAATCTTAATTTGTAAAGTAACTAATGCTGTGAAATAAATAGATAGGAGTAAAAAGTAAAATATGAAGAAGAACATGCATGCAGAAGACAATAGAGAAAACACTATTATAGTTCTAAGACAATAATTAATTTAAAGTGCAAATTACAATCACTGTTCTAATGCATTATAATGTGATTATTCTAGGTATTATAAGTGAAGTAATACAATTTCTGAGATACAGATTTAATACATTACAAGCTGGTTATAAGTCTCTATAAGTGGTCATTATTTGCTTAAAGTAAAGTGAAAGAACATTATTAAATCACGCAACAACACCCACAACAATGTAAAAGTGAGTGACCAGCAGTTATAAAGTATCATGATACTTGACCTCATAAAGCATTATAATGTGTTATGAAGTATTGTGAACATTTATGAGTGCTTATAACTATAATTATACAGTCTATAAGCAGATCATAACACATAAGTATGTTTATGATGCATTATAGAAATATTCTTTCTAATATAGAATGAATGGTTTCTGCTCAGCACTGCCTGTGAAGCAGTAAAAGTTGCAATAAAAAGAACATATTAGCTATTTAAGGACTTTTTCTTCAATGAAATGAGCCCCGACATAAACTCTGTCACGCTGAGATAACGAGAGCATAAATCTGAGTACGGTGGCTTTTGATGAAACAAAGCGCTGTGTACTTTCTATTATCTCTACATTACACGTATACCACAGCGTACACTGGGCTTTGTCCGGCTCTGACGGGCACGACGCTCGTCTCTCGGGAAGCTGACCTGCCCGCTGTGGAATGTTTACAGCGATGCTCTCCCAGAATGCATTGCCCCGCGGGACTCTTTAGGCTCGGCCACATTTTACACGGGGAGTGTTTTCGCTGTCTGGTCTCCCCCCCCCTCTGGTCCTGGCCTGTAGCCTCCTGGACTCAGAGCGTTCAAAAGAAGAGACAACAAAGTGGGGAGAAGGGGCGGGGATCGTCATTAATTGCCCGTCACGAGGCTCGATTTAGCCGTTGCCCCGGCGACGCGGGTGGATGACGGTCCCCGGGGCAACAAAGCCTCAGTGTTGAACGGTGGAAACAGGACGGCTCACTGTCCTCCACGGAGCCGTCTGAGGGAGAACACACGTCTGAACAACTACAGATGACAGCAAAAGTCCGCTGAAAAAGTTATCTTTCCATCCACGCTTCTGTTATTGGATTCATCTTTTTCATTCCTCGAAAAACCCCAAACAAACACATGTTTAGATCTAAGGACGGTAACTTTGTTCTGTTCGTCCGTCCAGACTGAAATATCTCAACAAATATTGGATGTGTTGCACACATTCATGTCCCCCAGATGATGAATCCTGCTGACTTTGGTGATTCTTCCTCCTGCGCCACCACGAGGGTGACATTTGGGACTTTTTAGTGAAATGCTTCAACGACTATTAGATGGATTGCCTTGAATTTTAACAAACATTCATGTTTTTCCTCAGGATGAATTGTTATTACTTCGTTGATCCTCTGATTTCTTTCTTCTGCACCTTCATCAGGTCAAAATGACAATTTATTGTCCAATAATTTGATTTATGAGCAAATATTGCAAATATCAAGAATGTTCCCATCATCCTCAGCTTGAGGCCAATTAGTGCTAATTAGTAAACGTAAGCATCCTTACATGATGAACTGAGATGAACATGCTAAGCATTACCTGCTGAGCATCAGCGTGTTAGCGAGACTTCAATTAATAAAAGTGAAAAGATGATTCCGATTAACCAAGCAGGAGGTTTTTCTGTAGGTTTACTGAACAAAATATCGAAAAAATAATGACAAATTCTCTAAAGTTACCCACCTAGTCTGACTAATAACCATAAAAACAACATCCAACATTTTTGTGGCTTTATAGAGGTCGACGCCCAGAAACGTCCTGAATACAGCAAACAGCAAAATAAGAAAAATACTGGAGATTATTTTTGGTCTATACATCCTACTCATTCTGCCTTTTTTTTAAATTAAAAGAGAAAATAAAAGTTTATCAAATTCAAAGTCTTGTTACAATTTTATCAGATGAAAGTTAAGAATAATTTAGAGGGTTTTTTTTTTTTCTAACCTGGAGTCAGAAGATAAATCTCCCCAAGATAAATATGAGGGGTCAAAACATTTAAAGGAAGGTCACTGATTTTTTTTTTGCCCTTTATTTTAATATTTTTTTCTTAAAATATTAGCACAATATTCTCTCTAACTTTTTCTGGAGCTTTCAGCCACATTTCATGGCCTTCATCAATAGATGGAGAGGAGAATCATCAGTTTGTTGCTTAGTTAGCTACTATTTCCGAAGTCAATACTGAATTTGAAACCAGTTGTTTTCTATTGATCAGTTCAGTGATTAATCAACTAATCAGCCCGACTTGTTGACTTCCTTCTGGTCCTCCAGAGTCCCGGAGCACCTTGTGAAAAGTATCACGTGGCAGACGCTTCAAGCCGTCAACTTCTGTCACAAACAAAACGTGAGTACCGTGACTCGTCCTCGCGTGGTTCTGCTCGTACACCTTTTTCTCCTCGTGAAGCACAACGTGTGTTTTCAGTTGTCAAAGCTTCCCCTCGGCTTGTTTTTGAATTCCTCCGGCCTCCTCCCACCAAGCCCTCCAGCTTTATGGCTCTTTTTATAACAAGAATTCCTTCCCCTTGGCTGAGCAGCAGTTAATGTATCACCTCGACACAACAAATGCTACAAGGGCCCCCATTTAACTCGCTCTCTCTCTTTTTACTGCTCCTCACACGGTCCCCCCCTTTTTTGTTCTCCGCATCTCACGACCAGGAGTATCTGAGCTCTCAGTTTAGGGATTTAATTTGACCATTTCTGTCCCCGCAGTGCATTCACAGAGACGTCAAGCCGGAAAATATCCTCATCACCAAACACCAAGTCATCAAACTCTGTGACTTTGGCTTCGCAAGGATTCTCAGTAAGTTTTGAGACTCGCTAAGCTTTTGCAAACAGCGCCACCTGGTGGGCACTTACATGTTGCATTGAGTGTAGTATTTAAAGCCTCAATCATTAAACGCTGCGTTTCAGGTGTGCAGGTGCAAATGTTTTTCTCTACTAGAGCAACATTTAGTAACCAATGTTGTAAAATTTGTACTTTTTCTAGCCACAAAATCTGAAAGTTTCTCGTTTGGTTAGAAATACCTCAGTCTGTTCACTGAATGCAGATGGAGTGATACATTAAATTAAATACATTTTATAGTTTAAAAAAAGTTCATAGATTATTATTTATCTTTAAATTATTTATAATATTATATAATCTATAATATTATTATTATAATTTTTTAGTAGCTTCATGTTTCAAAAGAGAAAATAAAAGTTTATCAAATTCAAAGTCTTGTTACAATTTTATTAGATGAAAGTTAAGAATAATTATAATGAAGTTTTTTTTCTAACCTGGAGTCGGAAGATTAATCTCCCCAAGATAAATATGAGGGGTCAAAACATTTAAAGGAAGAAAAAATGTTTTATTTTTATTTTCTGACCTTTCTTTTTCTAGGAAATATGTATAGTTTAACCTCCCCAAGCCAGAGAAAAATATTCAAATGTGACAATGTGCGAAGGTAAAATCGCTCTTAGGTTTAACTGCTTAGTCATAAGTACCCTGATACAAGGATTCATTTTGCTTTAAGCCAAAGACTTTGGGAGACATTTATTGAGAATATATTGGACATTAATATGATATTGATCTTTTAATAGTGGAAACAGAACAAATACAAAGGGTTTACAGTGTTATTTAATCGTTATCGTTGTATGAGAGGCTACACTGACATACATATGTGATCAAATTAAACCAGTATATTAGTGTAATCTAGTATAATATGTCTCCTGCCTCCAGCCGGCCCGTGTGACTACTACACCGACTACGTGGCGACTCGTTGGTACCGGGCCCCCGAGCTGCTGGTGGGAGACACTCAGTACGGCCCCCCGGTGGACGTGTGGGCGATCGGTTGTGTGCTCGCCGAGCTGCTGTCGGGGACGCCGCTGTGGCCCGGCAAGTCTGACATGGATCAGCTGTACCTCATCAGGAGGACTCTCGGTAAGTCACTCAGTCCGCTGCTGCTCCGAAACCCGGCAATACAAACCGTAGAGAGAAATATCTCAGGACGAAAAACAACAATACCTCCATATAAGGGATGATAACATTGTCATTTATTGTCTTTACTTAGAACTAAAGTGTGATTAAATGACAATTTACACAATTAAACATAAAAAGCAAATTCAAATCTTTAAGGCTTTATAATAAGAGCTTTATAATTATTTACTGGAGATACATAATGCACTTTCATGCAATCAATCAATCAGAAAACATAAAGCATGCAACTTTTTCACTGAGCAAATGTAAACAGATACATTAGATATGTACATTTTAAAGTAATTAATACGGATAATCGGGATATAAATTGTCACACGTGTGAGAATAAAACATGATGAAGAAAGAAAAACATCCTTCCACTGTCATGAAATTCTCGTGAAGTTTATGGTGGATGGATGAAATTGTAAAATATCTACAAACGAATGATAATACCGAGCTTGAATACATCCACAAGAGGAATTTGAGCCTTATCATGTTCATCTTTCTCGCCCTCTGCAGGAGATCTGATCCCTCGACACCAGCAGGTCTTCAGCAACAACCAGTTCTTCTGTGGCGTTTCCATCCCAGAGCCACAAGAGATGGTGAGGCACGCAGATGTATGAATACGTTGCTCTACATTAGCTGCATTCTGATGGTTCTTTTCCCCAGAGTTAACTCGGCACACAAAGATTGAATAATGAAAAAGTTAGTTGAGGGATCACAAGAAAAGTGAACATAAACATATTCAAAGCAACACAATCACAAAAAAAATACTGTATCTTTGTATTTTTTCTATCTTTCTGTAGGAACCTTTGGAGCAGAAATATCCAAATCTCTCACATCAAGCTCTGAGTCTCATGAAGGTAACGATGTCACGACTGCAGTATTATAATCTAATTAATGTTTTAATACACGCAATACATTTACAAGCTTTGTAGATTAAAGTTTGGATTTTGAGAGAGAGAGAAGAGCAGGAAAAGTATGACTTGCATTACATTCGGGGACAACAAATCATAAACTATGTGCAAAGAGCTCTGTGTTCCCAAACCACCAGAGTAAATACTCCATTATGTTTAGTTACTTGTATGATTCTGGACATAACCAGACAGCAGTATTTCACAAGATCTTCACGACAGCCGCTGGTCATTAAGGAACGAGATCTCATGGGGTCAACTGGCTGTCTGACCTTGACGTCTCCTGTCCCTTGTCTCCTGTCTCCTATCCCCTGTCTCCTGTCTAGGGCTGTCTGAGGATGGACCCGTCCGAGCGGCTGACCTGTGAGCAGCTCCTCCAGCAACCGTACTTCGACAGCCTGCGAGAGAAGAGCTGCAGCACCTCTCGAGAGCAGGACCGCTCCAGCAACAGGAGGACACGCTTACCTCGCAAGCACCTCCCCCCCGGGGTCAGTGGCCCTTCGGTACCGAGAGCAATGATTGGACTTAAAACACCAATGAGCTGCCACATTCAGGGCTGATGTCTGATGTCAGTGTTTTGTTAAATACTGCAGTCTGTTGTAAAAATCTGCAAGCAAAATATTGTTTTCTCTGAAAGAAAATTCTGGGATAAGCAATAGATGTATGAGTACATTTTGCATGTACAGAAAATGTTACATATCAGGTGTATGTAACATGGCCATAGGTCTCAAAAGTTTAAAATATGGAATTTACTTAATTGGCAGACGATCTTGAAACCTTGTAAATAATAGTCAGAAAATTAGGATCATATTTACCACTATGAGTTATAATACATTTAAGAGTCTCTTAAGAACATTGGTGAAAAGTCTAAACAAAATCTAATAGAAAAGGACGCAGGTGGGAATGAGGTGCTACTTATTGTGTATTTTGAAATGTGTGCACTAACCTAGACAATGGACTAGAACCTAACATTTCCCCCAACTGTTAAGTTGATGAAGTAAGATGTGTTGTTGCAGAATACACTAAATTAATTAAACTACTTCTGGAGCTGCATTCTCCTAATAAGTGTAATAAGTAGAAACCCGATATAATCACTAGATCCCAAATAATTGTGTCCATGTCTCAAAAATGCTCTGAAAATTGTCGCTGAAACTGCATTTATTTTCCCTCCATGCAGTATTTGCCACAGCTGACGAGCAGCAGCATCTTCCCAGTTTTGGACAATAAGAAGTACTACAACAACCTGCGCAAATTCAACTATCACCTCCCGAACATCTGAACTGGAGCCGGATCAAACCCTCCCAACACCGTCAACCAGCAGCGTTTTCCTGAGAACTGCAGATTCTGGCAGCACCTTTTGTTTTTTTTTTTAAGGAGAGGATTCAACCACAAAGGTTTTTGTTCATCACGTCTCTTGATACTGATGTCAGTCTATGCACTATTTCCCAACACGTGTTGGTTTATGTACGTTGCCTCCGTTTCAAGCTGATTTTCTAAAGACAAGGAGCGACGTGTTGCTCTGCTCGTAGTCACCGGTAGACTGAAGGTAAAACTACCACGTACTGCCTTGCCTGGTTTGCCAAAATGTATTTTTTTAATATATATATATATATAACGATGGACTATTTAAAAAGAGCGACATGTTTTTGGTAGTGAGCTTCACGTCTCGAGTAAGTTACAATGTAGGACACAAACTTTTGACTCATGAGCGTTTATGAAACTATTTATTGACGCCGGGAGTGAATATTCCTTTAACCCATATTTACTAGCATAACGCAGTAACAATACACACATTGTACTCATCTCTGGAACTTTGGTGCTAAGGATGTTCACAGCCATCTGTCTGTCCTCAGATATTGTACAAATGCCAAATGAATCTAAAGAGAAATGATTGAAAAGACTCAAAGTCCTTTTGCAGTTTCACACATTGTTTTTCCTCTTTGTAACTTTTATTACCTTGAATGTTGAGATTATAATAAACTACAGAATAGTTCAATCTATCGAGAAAAAGTGCTGTCAACAATATAAAGTGCTTTAACGTTCCTCTTTGCCGGGCTGTTTCTTCATTCAAGCTGAAAGGTGACACGACCGCGAACGACTTAATGATTCATGAAATAAACATATGCCGGACAATACGAGCCCTTTAGCCCTTTTGAAAAAGATGTCCATATAATTTTTTTTTACGATTCTCGATCAGTCCAGGTCAAGTAATAGGTCCAGACGTGGGAGCGCCGTCTGTAGTCTGCCAACTGTCGTCGGTCTGTCTTTGATCCCTGGAAGATCACTGAGAAACAGATGCTCCAGATTCCTGCGTGGAAATAAAGCATTAATTAAAATGAGTAAACTAAAAAAAAAAAAAAAAAAAAAAATCAACAAAACAGGTTAAATCGGTTCCATTTAAAACGTCATATTTTGCTACAGAAAGAAAACATGTTTAATTAACCTCTTTTTTAGATGGTAAAGACTCACCTGAGTTGGTGCAGGGCGACGAGGCCCTTGTCGGTCACATTTCCACAGGACACCACCTCCATCGTGCTCAAACTCTCCTGCAGAGTCTCTATCGAGCTCAGCCTCTCCAGGCAGGTGTCCTCGATGTAGATGCACTTGTTGAGCTTGATTTCCTCCACGTGTTTCAAACCATCTAGAAACAAAACAAACGCAAGATCAGCACACTCTCTACTGAATACATTTACATAGGCAGAGAGAGAGAGAGAGAGAGAGAGAAGAGACTCCACTAAAATAAATCTGCGTGGACTCTGGCACCAAAGTGTGTGTCGTCGGCTCGGTGTAAAACAACCCGGTCTCTTGCGTCACTTTTAGATAATCAGTCTGGTTAAAGATGCACTTTCGCCATCGCCTTTCCTTTCTTGTTAACAAAGAGGGGAATCACTTTCAGGTCAACCGCCGAGGTCAAGCTCATGTTAACACACTTAATGCAAAATTTACACTTTCGGAGCCGAGCTTTAATCTTTGATTAGAGCGGGTTCTTTGGCCTGGTAATCCAACATTGATAGGCCCGGGTATTGAAACCTAATACTGTCTCTTGGTTTTGACCGAAAGATTTACAAAAAGAATCGAAAGCGGATTCAAATCACGATTTTTCCAATTTTGAAGGCTCTGTTATTGTACAGCTGCTCGTATTTAGACGTGGAGAAGTTTGTTAAATGGAAAATGGATTTTGTAGGACAATATTATTTTACAATATCTTAAAATAAGGCATCAGAAAACCCAGTATGTTGTGTTGTATCGAAACTCGGGTAAAGGCACTATTAAAAAGAAAGTCAAATTATTCTCCATTTTAAACCATAAAAACTAATGACAGAATGTGAGTGTTAATGTTAGCATGTTATACTGAAATGCTAAATGTAAACAAGTTACAGCAAACTGCCTGCATGCTAGATGTTGGTATGTTAACTTTCAAACGGTCTCCTCAAATCTGTTGCGTATATTTTGTCAAACAGGCTCTTAAATACTTATTATGATTAGGTTAGCTGTAAAATGTTATAGTTTGTTAATGGTATCATGTTAAGATGCTGATTAGTCTAAATGCACAGACGAGCCTAAACAAGTATCTGAATAAGGAAGTAGACCCAAAGCTGATCTAAATCTGACAATGTAACTTTGAGATGAGCCTGACAAGTTTAATCTGAAGTATCAACCGTACAGATGATAAACCCTTTGCATTTAGTTAAGAATGTGGTCTTTTCTTGTCCTCTTAGTGGTGAGGATCTAAGAATAGCAACATTTCCTCTTCAGTTTTCTGGTTTTACTCTTGTTAAATATGCAGGGAAATGTAAATGAGAGCGGGACAATATTCTCCACGCTGTAACACTGACCCAGGTGGTCAAACCCTCCGTGCATGATGCAGGAGTCAGTGGCGTCTATCCCCTGGATCTTGTATCTGCCCAGAGGCCCGGTTGGCAGTCCGTTGTAGTCGTGTTGCCAGCGATCGAAGCCTTGGAACCTCACTTTGGCGCCACATCTCAGCAGCCACTCTGCTGCGGCTCGGTCCGGACCGACAGCTTTGATCCTTTCGTGGTCCACCCTGAGCGAAGAACAACACTAACACTCAAAGTACGAAAGAGGTTCATGACGTGTCACACGAGAGAGAACAAGAGGACTGCACTGTTAAAACCTCAGCAAATCACCCACTATTTGGTTATTTATCAAGTAAAATACCACAATGGCTGGTTGTAACTTCATGAATGTGACGATTTGCTTGTTTCTCGACCAGAATACTTTATGGACTAAAGTGTATATATATAAAAAATAAATGGCAAAGGTTTCAACCCAATATTTTTTACATCTTAGGTCACAAAAACCTGAAATTCTGACAATAATACATTCTGCAACAGAGCTGGATAATATATCAATATTGTGAATGTGAGATTATGTTTATAATAATTAAATATAACCTGAATATAATGTTCTGGTTGTAATGGCAACACACAGTTGTACATTTCTTTCTGAACATTTTGCAGAGTCGTCTGATTAATGTATTGTCTACTGTATGTTTGGCTATCACACACATATAATTAATGGTTATTTAGCAAAAAAATGCCTGTAAAGCATCGATCACTATTGAAATAATCTTGATTTTCAAATTATTTGGTCATTTCAATCCATAACAAAAGTCAAAACTAAATATTGTCATAACAAATAAAGCATCAGCATCCCTTATTGATATAAATGGTGTGCACAAAATATTAGAAACACTATTAAATATAACGCAGTAAAGCAACAATAATTTTAAAAAAAGTCTTAACAAAAACTGAACATTACAACCTTCATGAAGTCTGGATTTATTGCAGGACTGTTGTATTAGACTGCAATAGCTTCAGCTCGGTCTAAAGATTATATTACATCTAAAATAAAAAAAGGTCACCAGGTTTATATGCGTGTGTTTATGTTAGATGAGCTGTGTGTTGAGTGCTTTGTAATGTATGGACTGTTCTCAACAGGTCTGTTCATGCATTGCTGTGCAGCCATAAATCCATAAATCATGGCCCCATTAATAAGGTTGTCTCACTTGTTGAAGACTGCGTTGAGCCAGCCCCAGAAGAGTCTGCGGCTCCCCTCCCTCTGACCCACAGCAGACTGCACGACCCTCGACAGAAGCCTCATATCTGAAGAAAAACATTAAAATAAATAAACTACACCATCACACTACTATTATAAAACTAGTAAACTACCGTTTGAGTCAGTTAAACAAACGACTGAGACCGTGACGCAGCGGAACCAGGTAAAACCATCTCACCTGCCCTCCAACCAGCTGCACTGTTTACAAGTGAGACGCGGCCATCGCTGTGACCTTTCAACCGGTGACGTAGAGACAAGCGCGGCCTCTCATTGGCTGAACCGGAGCGTAAAGGGGGCGTGGCCAGGTTGTATCGCCGGAGCAGCGCGGATGGGAGGTTTGCAGCCGCAGCGGGGAGGAGGAAACACAAGAGACGGCTCAAGGAAGTATTTCTGTCATTCGTACGATGAAGAGGCGACCGTGAGGCGCTTTCACACGCGGGGAAATGATCCGGACACTCAGCGGGGCCGCCGTGAAGGCTGTCGGGGCCGCGCGGCCGATAAAGGACGTTACAACGAGACGGCTGCACAGGTGAGACTTAGCGTTAACTTAAAGTTAATAGGCCTACAGGTAACTGGGGTTAGGTTCACTCACTGGCAGACTGATACGTTAAAAAGAGAAAGTGGTGGTGGTGGAGGTGTTGGGAGGGAGCGGGGGGGCAGACGGGCCGCTACCTGCTTGGGTAACTCACTTTGAGTCATTGCCAAGGGCATTCTGCACCGAGGACCAGGTTGCATAACGTTCCTGCTCCCTGCAGAACCTGACCTGCACACCATTGTTTATGCACACACAACATGTCTGTCTGCTCTGTGTAACTCCCCAAACACTGCAGCTGCAGACACATTTACAGGCCTTTTTGTTAAACTTCTGTCAAAGCACCTGTAGTCTTGACTTTAATCTCCAGAAGTCCAGAAGTCAGTCACTGGTTTTGTGTGATCTGTTCCTTTAGACAGGAATGTCTGAAAGTATGTGCAACCTATTAGATACTGACTCTAGAGGCTACTATGGAGGAGGGGCCCCCATCTTATGTAACGGAGCCCCTCTCCAGTCTGCCTCAAGTAAACTGTGAAAAATAGCAATTGGCTGACTTCTCCTCTACGTTAAATGAGTCCAGCAAAAGTATCAGAACCCAGTCTCATCACAGATTTAGTTAACAGAACATTTGCAGACACCGATAAGATGCTTATTTTCACTTTGATTTACTGGTTCCTCTCATATGTGGAGCGTTAAAACACTTTGCCTGGCTCCAATTTCCAGAAATGAAAACAAGATGTTCGCCTTCTCCAAGTGTGGCCATCTGTAATGTTCTCCCTGGCTTGAACATTGTGTTCTTGCAATGACTTCCTTCTGTGTGAGGTCAAGTTTGATTCCCATAGAACTGCTGTTTACACTCTGAGCTTATCCACGAGACCGTAGTTTGTGGTATTTAAGTTCGTGAAAAGACCGACTTCATGTCACAGAGGTGGATATCGTCTTTGTGGATCCAAAAAGTCTGATTAGTCTCAAAGGTCTATCAGCTCCTAATGCAGCCATGCACACTTGGACATTGAACCAGTGACCTAAATATTCTGTTTTGGGTTCTACATTTTGCAATCTGTAACGCTTGCTCCCTTATCAGTAACCATTTAAAATGTTACATGTCAGTGACCTTCGATTTCGTCTGTATTTCAGCGCGTATGACGTGGCCGTGGTGGGGGGCGGCATCGTCGGCCTGGCAACAGTCAGAGAGCTAATTCTGCGACACCCGTCCCTCAGCTTCATCCTGCTGGAGAAAGAAAAAGAGCTCGGTGGGTGAAGTCTTGAAAAGTTGTCGGTGTGAAGGAAGACGTCAATGTGTTTTTTTATGAAGAGCAAAGTGTTACACTGTGAGGTCAGCGAGGGTTTGCAAAGTGACCCAGTCCTTTTGTTGCATCGGCTCTGAACACGTTTGATCTGAAGCCTCTGAACGACTGTGAGGGTGAAGTGCCAGGTAGCTTTAATTTTAGATAAGGAATTGTAACAACGCCGTTGTGCTGCACTGGTCGCTCATTGAACTCCCACAAACGCCCTTAAACCTGAAAGTCAGCCATGTCACCTTGTTGCAATGCTGAAAGAAGTTTGCATTCGTCTCGGTTAAAGGACGATGAAAGCACATGTCTAGCCTGGAAGGGCTTGGATGAATGTATTGTGAAGCACTTTGAATTGCCTTGTTGTTGAAATGTGCAATACAAATAAACTCTCCTTGCCTATTGAATATTACAGGTTGATGAAACACAGTGGAAAAGCCTGATGATATTTCTGTCTTCTTCTTCCTTTTATTTGTCGGCCACTTTCTGCCTCCCCAGCTGTGCACCAGAGTGGGCACAACAGTGGAGTCATTCACAGCGGGATCTACTACACGCCGGGGTCGCTGAAGGCCCGTCTGTGTGTGCGAGGAGCCACTTTAGCCTACGAGTACTGCGACAAGAAAGGACTCCCTTACAAGAAATGTGGAAAGGTCCGTCTTCGCATTTTAACCACCAGATGAAATGCCAACCACAATAACATGGCGATATACATGTAATACGACCCCTGTTGGATTGTTGTGTTGTGCCTATCTTGGTATTGATCGGTGTGTTTCTGCAGCTTATCGTGGCTGTGGAGCAAGAGGAGATACCCAGACTGCAAGCTCTGTATGAGCGCGGCATGAAGAACAACGTGCGAGACCTCGGTATCATCGACGCCAAGGGGATCCGAGAGCGAGAGCCATTCTGCAGGGTAAGGGTCCCGCAGACGCTTGTTTGTTGTTCCTACAAAATAAAAGCCGGCTGCGGCGGTCTGTGGTCTTATCTACGCGTCGTCCTCGCAGGGTATCATGGCCTTGGACTCGCCTCACACCGGCATTGTGGACTGGAGGATGGTGGCTCACCGGTACGGGCAAGACTTTGAGGAGGCGGGCGGCACGGTGGTGACTGAATCTGAGGTCAATGACATTTCAATGGTCACGGAGAGCCCAGCTGGGAGTACCGAAGGTAATAAACGTCACTGTGGCAACACAGTCACGATTTTAAAACAAGAGCTGTAGAGTTATTTAAAGTTCAACTCCCATATCTATCTCTCTTGCTTATTTGCAGGAATGACGTATCCAATTGCAATCCGAGACAAGAAGGTAAGACACGAGCGGATAAAGGCGCCCCAACATTTTTAAGATTGTGTTTCCATTGTTTGCATCATTTGCATTGCGTTGTCGTCGCAGGGTAACGAGGTGCGGTGCCGCTACGTCCTGACCTGCGGCGGCCTGTACTCTGACCGTCTGTCGCAGATATCCGGATGCAGTCCGGAGCCTCGGATCGTCCCCTTCAGAGGAGATTACTTGGTGTTGAAGCCAGAGAAACACTATCTGGTCAAGGGGAATATCTACCCTGTGAGTCTGCTGAAGAACCACGTGTCCAACTCTTTGAGTTATGTAATCCGCATGAATCATGTGATCTGCAGATGTTTCGCATCACATTCCAGCTCTGTGTAAGATCCCTACTCTCCCTCACAGCTGTGCTATGTGACTTCAACTTTGTAGCGGCCCCAAGTGGCAGAAAGAAAATGGTTACTTGAGTTGTTCTTCTTGAAAAGTTTGTAGGAACTCACAACTGAGGAATCCTGTAACTTGAGACCTAGAAGCAGCAACCTTTTCTATTTCTTCAATTATTGGTACGTTGAGTCCAGCTTTCTCTAGAATTAGCATCCATTCTCCACCAGTTATAACGAGGTTGGATTCCCCCTAATGTGTGTTAAAGGTTTGTAAGGTCACCCCATACCTGACTGCTGAAAACACAGGGGAAAGTGTCTATAACACTTTCACCTCCACTCAATCATTGAGTCTGCAGATAAAACCCTTCAAGGTTCAAGAACTCAACAAATCCAGACCTCAGGCTTCGGCAAAGAGAACTTTACCTGCAGAGATTTAGAAAATATTAGATAAAAGTGCTCTCATAAGAGTAGAGTTACTTTAACATCATTGTCAGAAGCTGGTAGAGGGAACTAAGAACTGAAGTTGTTTACATGACGTTTATGAATCCATGTCAATTTTGACAGACAGACTAATTGATGCAATCAGCTGGCACATCGCTCTGTTTCACCTCGCTCTGCTCCTGATGAGGGTTTTAGTGTAGCATAAACAGACCTCCATCTTATTTTTTTTTTTTTTGGAGTCAGTATTACTCCCGCTAATGTCATGAGACTGATTTTTAAATAATGCTTCATTGTCGCTACTTCCTTTTTTGTGTCTGTAAACAATATACGTTCAGGTCCCAGACCCTCGTTTCCCCTTCCTTGGAGTTCACTTCACCCCGAGGATGGACGGAAGCGTTTGGCTCGGCCCCAACGCGGTCCTCGCCTTCAAAAGGGAGGGTTACAAAGTCTACGACTTCAACGTTCGAGACTTTGCAGATGCACTCTCATTCAGGTAGCACGGAGAATTCTATCTGATCTGGTTCAAGTCTTTGTGTGGTGTCCTGGAACTGCATTTAAAAAAAAAAAAAAAAAAAAGAGACCAATTCAGAAATCATCTACTTAAAGTGCTGCAACTGAGTGTTTTTAATCTTTGTCTCTTTGTCCCACAGGGGCCTTCAGAAGCTGGTCATGAAGAACATAAGATACGGGATTGGAGAAATGTACAGAGGCATTTTCATCGGTGCACAGGTTAAAATCCTGCAGAAGTACATCCCTGAACTCTCGCTGAGCGACGTGCTGAGGTAGAGCAATAATGCATCTCCACTCCACCATAAGTTTCAGGTGTTTGTTACCAGATGCACATAATGTAGACTGAGTCCGTGATGGTTTACCAGCACAAGTAAGAGGACGAATGATGTGATTTCCACACTATTTTTTTTTTCTTTCCATTCTTCCTGTAACCGTGGTTGTTTCCTCTGCAGGGGCCCTGCAGGAGTTCGGGCTCAGGCTCTCGACCGGGACGGAAACCTCGTGGACGACTTCGTGTTTGACGGCGGGCTCGGGGACGTGGGCAGTCGGGTGCTCCATGTGCGTAACGCTCCCTCGCCGGCGGCCACCTCCTCCCTCGCCATCGCGGAGATGGTTGCGGACGAGGTGGAGAGTCGCTTCGCGCTGTAGAGCAACGTGGCGACAGCAGAAGGAGAAGAAAGAAGAAAAAAAAAAAAGAAACTCCCAAATAATCCACCTTGAGGTGGCAAAGTGAAACCGTGTTGTATCGAGCCGTCACTGCCTCCGCATCGCTGTCGTCGTGGAGACGTTTCATTTCAGGTCGAGCGTTAATTTAGGAGGATAAAGTAAGATAACTTTGGCTTGGTTGCATTTTTAAGTTTGTTTTTAAGTTGCATCTTATTTTCATGCCACTACATTTGAAGTAATAAAATCATTTTTACTACATTACTGTTTAAATCAGGTGCATCATGAGCTACTTTTTTGTGACAATGTTATGGGAAAAAAGGTTCAGCTACAGTAATATTTTTGAACATATACTCTTTGTAATGTGAACATAACCCTTTTTACAGATTGAACATTTTAAATGAGAGATTTTAAATATATATCTTGTATGGAATGTTTCTCTTTACTTTTGGGTTTTTTTTCTGTGTTTCAACGATATGAGAGCAGTTTATAAATGTCTTTTGAATATTGTAACACCTGCTGGTTTCAGTCCAAAAAGCTACTTGACTGGTTTTGGGGAAATAAATCCGCAAAAATGTATTTGACAAATAAAAAAGAAGAAGGATTGTGTGCTCAAAAATAAAACATTTAGTCATGAAATGTAAAAAGATGATGATCGTTGATAGTTTTGTGCCAACAATCAGTCTGAGAAATGTCGGTGTTGTTTGTTGAAACTAGTTTATGAAGAACTGGGTTGTTTTTTTTGGACTTTGAAACAATTTGAAAACAAATCAACAGCAAATATTTCAGTCTTGTGTCTGAGAACCCTGAGATATTTAGATATTTAATTCTGCTGCTCTTTTTTTTTTTATATATATATATATAGCTTCAGAGGCTCCACATACTCTAATGTTTCCAGATAATCTATATAATTGCTGCTGTTGTATGCCAAGTATTTTCTTACTGTGAATACATATTTTTGAACAGCAAATGTACCAACGTTTGTGCTTTGTACCATTTGATTAGCACGACTTGTTATTCCAATGTAAAAGGTGAAATAGTGAAAACTTTATTGAGTTTTCTGTTGTCTTTTATACATCAAGTTTTTTACCTTTCTGGTGCTGTTTTATTAAAGCGGTCCCATTAATTCCTGAAATGAGCACTTTTTCAGTTTCTCCACAAGGAGGCAGAATCACAGCATGAGCCACAATGTCAGCTCAAAACATTAATTTTATAGTATTGATCAAACTAAAGATTTTTACTGGGAATTTTTTTGTGAAATTATGGAAATAAAAGATTTATTTGCATCTACCTGTTTTGTAAAATGCATTTGTTTTTAGCTTGTGTTTTTTGTGAACTTCCACCAGGAGAGTCGACTCGGTTGATTATATGATTCATCTGTATTCTCAACACTATCTATATATATCTATATCTATATATAGATATAGATATATATATATATATATATATATACACACACACATATACATATACATATAACAAGTTTATATACAGTATATATATAACTATTATATATATATATAAATAAAAATATAACTATATATATAACAATATATAAGTATAACATTTTTATGTATAACAATATATATAACCATTTTATATATATATATATTTATATATATATATAGTTTTTATATATGTATATATATATATATATATATATAGTTAGATATATAGATCTATATATCTATATATATAGATATATAGATAGATAGATAGATAGATATCTATCTAACTATATACATATATATGTATATAGTTATATATATATAGATATATATATGTGTGTATATATATCTATATATATTTCTAGATATATATATCTAGAAATATATATATAAAACTCTATCTATCTATCTATATATATAGTTCGAGATCAATCTGGGACCCACAATATGTAATGAGACAGAAGTCCGGCCTTGTTTTTCTTCTTCTGTCCAATAAAATGTGAAATTACGCAGCGTGCGTGCGTGACAGCGGCCGCGCGGCGCAGAGAGCAGACAGACAGACGGAGAGACAGACAGACGGGCAGACAGACAGGCAGACAGACAGACAGGCAGACAGGCAGGCAGCGGAGTTGGTACGAACATCTTCGACTTCTCAAACACCCCCCCCAAAAAAAGAAAAAAAGAAAAACACCTCGCCTGCTCTCCAGCCGCTGCTCCGCCGACATGCCTCCGACCCATCGCTGTTCTTCCGGGGGGGGGGCCCGGGATTCACGCCGGATTTAGCGTCCGATCGCCGGGGACGAAGATGCCCAGACGCGACGCCGACAGCGAAGGAGAAAGCGAGCCTCGTTCGAGCCGCGACATTAACCTCGGCAGCGCGTCAGAGGCCGGCGGCGGCAGCCTGTAGCACCCGTTAGCTCGTCGGCTAACACCCCGTTACAGGTGTCGACGGACGGCGGAATAACCCGAGAAACGTGACGCGTAGCTGCGGTTACCTGGCGACGAGCCGAGCTCACACCTCGGCACTCGGCGACGGACGCGCTGTTTTTTGTGTAACGTGAAGCTTTTTTTGGTTAGAGACGCGGAGGAGAAGCGGCACAAGAGCGGCGCCGTAGCAGCGTTGTTGTTAGCCGTTAGCTCGTTAGCTCGTCCCGTGTTTATAGCCGCGGAGCTAAGCGAGGCTACTTCACGGCTACATGTGCTGATTCTGCGTTGTGGCTCCGGACTCGCGGCGCTGTTCATCGAGACTCCTCGTAATTTGGAAAGAGAGACACTTTGACTTTATTTCCCCACCACCACCTCCACCTCTCCCCCACCCACCACCCCCACCCGCCAGGACCATCCACCCGGGGCCGATGCTGACAGTTCAGCCCGGATCACGGCAACGCCAGGAGCCGCTACAGCGATGCAGCCCCAGCAGATATACGACTTTTCAAGTGACGAGAACAGCCACAAATGGAGAGGCCTCTTCGTGCAAGCTCTGCGGAAGGTAACGACGCGACCACTGCACTTATTAATCCTCGCAAAGTCACCGTACTGCCTTTCTAAAGACGTGTCTCCCATACATTCACATGGGGACACGGAGGCAACGTCACTGCGACCCAAACTTGTGTCACAAGTTGCCAACTTGTGTTCTTAAAACAGCCAAATCCAGTGTGCATTTTCCCATTATTAGCGTTATGGTGAGCTATTCTACCTAATATCCACGCAGCCAGCATGAATGCCATGTTAAATGGAAAGTATTTCATGTCACAGCAGTTATTTGACAATGTGGAAACTGTCTTCATCTCCTGTGTCTGTTGACGTGTCTACAGTTCATTTCATCATTATCTCACCCAAGTTCCCCATATTGACTTTTACCCGAAATGTTTTTGAAGAAGTTGCCCAGTGTCTTGGTCTGTTTGTGGTGTCCCCTGGTTATGAGGGTAAACAGCCCTCACTAATAACTTGCAGGATGCTGATCTTACCTCTTAAGTTAAACACAACTGAAGCTGCCCTGAAACTGGAAGTCTCTGTCTGTGTCCCTGCCAACCTCTTTTATTTGTTCCTCATTTGTTCTTAACAGCAAAGATGTCTCATTCTTCCAGAGTAGAGACTTCTGGGAGCTTTTTCTTTTTTCTTTTTTTTAATGCTGCTTACTTGTCAAGTTACCCTCCTTTTTTTCCAAAGAAATGTGACTTCATACTCTTAAACCTAATTGAAACTTTCAGCACAGGAAACATTTTAATTTGAATGTCCTTGGTCAGCAGGACTAACTCGTATCAGTTCCTTTTTGACTGTCCCTCTCTTTCTCTTTTCTTGCATCATCTTGGCTTCTCCCTGTCATGACCAGGTTTAATTTCTGTATTCTCCCCCCCCCCCCACGCCTGTTTTCTGCAAACCTAATGAAAGTCTGGTACTCTGTGCAAAATGAAACTGAAGTTTTCACAGCTCCTTTTGTTTCATTGTCAACTGTTTTTAGTCTTTCTGTTCTATATGTTGCATGCAGAGCCACACTGTTTAGATACTGGAAGGCACTAAAAGCTCCGCATACTGCTTTCGCTTTTGAAAAGCGGCCTGCACGTAAACCCACAAGGGCCTGTCAAGATTCCTTCATATGTTTATGTTTCCTGATGCGTTCGGAGCTCGAAAGAGTCACTAACGGGTTAAAAGTGGGACATGGACTGTTGTTGTCGGGCAAAGTAGAGACGGGACATCTGTGGCTCAGTTTTCCATACTGTGGGGGATACCTGTGCTGTGCTTGGAGCAACTAATACCTGCTCGTGATGCAACGGTACATTGGGATGGCACAGAAAGAAGTGCTGCTCTGAAGACCTGCACCTCGTAATCCAACCACTTCACTGTTCATGTTTCTCCATTTATCGTGCATCACGACTCAAACTTTCCCTCTGACAAAAAAAAAAAAAAAAAGGAAACGCTAGAAAATGCCTTTATCACTGTTGATCAATATTTCTTTGACAATGTTTTACCTGACAGTTGTTGAACTAAAGACGAGACTACACGTGGTATGCGTTTATGATAAAGTACTATAGTAGGAACTTCTCAGCATGTTGACTTATTTAGAAAGAGGCCGTTTAATGTACTGCAAAATTTGAGTTCCTGAAATAGATGTAGAAGTACTGCGCACCAAGTTTATTTTCAAAACATGAAAGATGCATGTCTGTACTCCGAAATAGATTTCTTAGTGACACTAACTTCTTGAACTGTGCTTTGATGAAGTTGTTAAACTACCCTCTTTCTTTTAAGTGCAGCTAATCAAGCGCCGACTTTCGTCTTTTGCTCCGAGGTCCGTTATTGGCACACGCAATCTGCTCCTCCCCCCCCCCCCCCCTTTTTTTTCAGCCTTTTGTAGACTTCATCAAATGATGACATAGACTTTTTAATACATTTAATTTTAGAAGCACAAAGTGTTCACGGCAACGGAGCGTTTTGTAAATAACGCAACCCTTTTTACTGTCGTTTGTCCATAACGCAGTCGAGATGGTGTGATGAATCAGGTGAAACTGAGCGAGCAGGTGGTAGCCGTGGTGCCGCGGTTTCATTGTCTGAACTTGTTACACAACTGCCGGAGGGAAAGCCTGTCAGAGATTGACGCAAGAGAGGTTTGTTATGGTTTTGACAGACTGTGACTCGCTGTTTTTCACAGCTGTCCACTCGGGGTGGGTGGGGGGGGGTTCCTTGTCAGAAGGAGCCATGGTGGATGACTCCATCCCCGGGGAATGATTTGGATTCTTGTTTAGAGGAAAGATTAAATAAAACCTGTTGATGGGTCGACGCTCATCAGGGCCCCGGGTAGGGAGGTAGTTTAAGAAGTGACACCATCAGCTGACGGGTGGTCACCTGAAGCATTGCGTCATAAATGAGACGGATTTATCCAGCTACAGTCTGTTTTTACTGATATTTCACAGATGGCTGTGAAATCAGAGCGATGATGGTAGGAATGAAACAATCACTCGATTTGGCAGAAAATGAATCGGCAACTATTTTGATGATCGTTTAATCGCTTGTGTAGTTTAACAAGCAGAAATATCAGATAACAATTCTCAAATCCTCTGTTTTATATCATAAATGGGATATTTTTGGATTTAGGACTACAGGACAGAAAATGCAATCTGAAGACGTCACCATTTATAGTCTTAACGATTACTTGATAATGAAAACAGGCATTAGTTTCAGGCCTGGATGATGGTACTTAAACACTGTTATTTCTTTGCATTTACGAAAGGTAAGCTTAACTGCACATCTGGAATGATGAGCTGCCTATTAAAGGTGTGAACATAGAAATAGAGTCGGAGTAGAACGGACATTCAAATCAACGTAGCAGAAAGGTCAGAGTGGCGGCCATATTTATGTGTACTGTTGCCATTGCAACTGTTGTAGCGGGCTAACTCTCTCTGTGTGTGTGTGTGTGTGTGTGTGTGTGTGTGTGTGTGTGTGTGTGTGTGTGTGTGTGTGTGTGTGTGTGTGTGTGTGTGTGTGTGTGTGTGTGTGTGTGTGTGTGTGTGTGTGTGTGTGTGTTGTTTTAACCCTCCATGCTGGCGGTCCCTTAACTAGTAGAAAGAGAGTCTGGCTTGGGCTTAATAGACATCGATTCGGCTCTGTGATCACCTCCGCACACGTCACTGACGTGTTCATAACTACTAACAAAAATCGCCATTTTCCTTTGTGCCAGTCAAATGACCACGGCCTATTCTATTTTTAAGGATGTGAAGCACCTGAGGCTTGACGTCGTAGTCGGCCGATACATTGACTGTAAACCGCGACGTCCCAGTTTGGCTGTGGACCTTTCTCTCCCTCGTCATCTCTCCAGTATTGTTGTCGAGTGAACGCGGTGGCGAAAACAAAGTTTGCATGATAGAATAAGTCTTTTAGAATATCAACATGACATTTCACCATGGTGGAGTTCAATGTCTCTGCGTGTCCCTGCTATTCTTGATCACCGCGGCTCGTGTCCTGTGATTTTTGCAAGAGCGTCATTTGGCCCCCGACGTGCCGGTGTTGATAATAACTGTGCATTCCCCGGGTCTGCTGTTTCGCTGGCATCAAGAGGAAGGCCAGAGCTTTGCTGGCTACGGTTTCATTCCATCGCCATGTTGAGTTAGCGCAGCGCAATGCTGCCGAGTTCACGGGCCTTCACAGGCCAACATTTAAAGCTGAGATTGGTCAGGTTACAAGCATGCTTTGTTGTTGTTGTTCCGCGTGCGCGCGTGTGCGTGTGCGTGTTGCCTCTTTAATCTTCTCAGCCTGAGTAGTTGCTTAAAATTCTGACCGGGTGACTTCACAACGGGCCAAAACCTACAGCTGAGGTCTTTTTTATTTCAGTCCGTCGGTCTTGCCTCCACTTTCATCCAGGCTAGACGGAGCTGTTGTCACTTCAGAATTAGACGGATTGACTTATTATAAGCCTCCACTGTATGAGCTTAAAGCTCAAGAGTTCCCAAAGATCTAGAAAATCTCGAGCCGAGAAAGTATTTGTGATATTTATAAAGTGCCTGGTATCACAAACCGGTCACAAACGGTTTGTTTTATTTTTATCACTTCATATCCATCTCATCGTTGATCTGTCGTCAAGCTGAATAAAGAAACTTTCACTGAAAGGAGTGACTGACCCGGTGACCTCTGCTGGGAGCTACTCTGGCAGTATTACGCTAAATTCGATTATATTTTACTGCTGCCACAATCAAATATCAGTATTGTCTCTGCAACTATTTATTTATTTATTTATTTATTTATTGAATTGAATTGAATCCTTGTAAGTTAAAAGTTCACTATAGCCTGCAAGGTCTTCAAACTGAAAATAAATACAACTAATATGACTCTGCAACTACTTTTAGTTCACTTTTTCTGAATGTATTTGTTGAGCAGAGTTGTATTTAATAAATATTTTTTTTTTATTTGTATTTTATTCTTATGCATTTATGACAACATTGAGAGGTGACAGGAAATGAGAGAATGAGATCAAGTGTGATATAATTAATGATATAACTCCTTAATTGATTAACGTTGAAGTGACATAAACTGCAGCACGTCGTCGCGTCTCTCAGATGAGCTGTGTGTTGATCGGACCGGATGCTCCCGGTAACCCGTTGCCCTTCCTGTGCACCGCGCCGTCTACGGAGTCGGTGCCGATTTTTTTTTTTTTTAACACACGCCTTCTCCACCCTTCCTAGAATATTGAATATGCTCTGCGAGCGTCAGTTCGTCCTCAGACGGAGGATGGGCGGATGAAGGCAGGCAGGGGTCACTGGGTCGGGTCAGACTGGGGTCATGGCGAGGCCACGTGCTGTCGACAGCACGTCTACCAGCCATTGTCTTCGTGGTGTGAATGTGAGGAGGGCTGGTGAAATGTCAGCGGAGTGCGTGTGTGTTTCTGTGTTCTGGATTTTTATTTCCTTGTTGTGTACATGTATGTTTGTTTGTCATCCACCATACGTCTTGCCACATTTGTGTGTGTTTGTGTGTGTGTGTGTGTGTCCAAAGATTACCTGTGTTTATGTGTCTTTGTGTTTGTGCGTGCGTGCGTCTGTTGTCTCAGAGTTGATCTCTGGCTGGCCTATGGTTCCCCAGACAGTCTGGTTGTAATGGCAGATGATGTCATGGCATGAATCACAAACAGTGACACATGCTCGGGTATAATAACAAGCCCCACCCCCACCTTGCCACCACACACACACACGCGCATGCACGCACACACACGCAAGCAAGCCATATTACCTGCAACCTGAGCCCGATGCAGCCCCTTATACACAGCCAGGAGAATAATCAATTGAATTAGAAATGTTAACCCTGTATTAACACCGTCCGGCCTCTATTATTACCTCCAACTTTTCTCTTCTTTTGCCACCAGCGCACACAACAACACCTGATCTCTCTCTCTCTCTCTCTCTCTCTCTCTCTCTCTCTCTCGTTACAGTTGAGACGTGCAGGATTTTGGTTTTACTACAGTGCAAGCTGAGTAAAAAGTTGACCTGTATCTCTTCATTGCACGTAATACAATGAGTAACTTCACAGTTCCTGAACTACTTTTTCATATTTTTGTGTGCACGTATCGGCTCCCTTGCTACAGTTTCCATGACTGGCCTAATACTTGTGATGATGTCGCACTTTTGGGGTAATAAAATCTTCTTTTGAGGTAAAATGTCCGTGGTTCATAGATTTGGAGAAATGCTGCGTGTGCTTTTTCCGTTTGAACGATTAGATTTTCCCCCTTAACTTTTTCACTTGTGAGCTACACAGTCTGCTCCATTGTTTTCTGTCAGATCTTATTATTTCAGCGTGTTGTGGCAGACGATGTCACAACTTTATGTTTTAAGATACTGTGTGAATGTACATGCAATGCTGAAATGTGCACGATAGTATACATTCAATACGCTATTTTGTAGGTGGATAGTTGGTGCACCGGTCTGTTCTTTAAGCAAAGTCCTGTTTTTTATCCTTCTGACAGTTTAGTACGTTCTCTGATCGGTTTTAGAAAGTGACATTGAATCACTTCTGCTCTGTGGGGTCTCGTATAGGGCTGCAATTAAACCGTATCATCAATAAACCTGTTGATCGGTTTCTCAGTTTATTTTTTTGTATATAAAATGTGTAAAGAAATGGTTTGGTGACATCTTTAACATGCTTGTTTTGGCTGATCAATAAAAAAAAACTAAATTAATTTAATACGTAACAATATAAAACAGAAAAAAACGTTAAATTGAAGCTGCAACAATTAGTTGATTATATTTAGAAAATATTTTTATTTGAACTTATTTATTTATTTGATAGGGATGATACATGATGGTGACATTGTTAGTTACATTTCTATTTTATTTTGAGGCATAAAATGCATAATAAAACACTATTATATATAATATATTATATAATACCTGCATAGAGACAAACAATAAAACATATCGTAGCAAAACAGCCGCTAAAATAATCACTAGGAGCCCTATTTTGAATTCTCACGTTTACGAAGCTATATCGAAGCATGACTTAAACAATTGGATAATATCAAAGTTGTTATCAGAAGATCGATCAATAAGCTAATTGTTTCATCTCTCATTTAACGGCTGATGGTGCAGAGCTTTGGGTCCATTTCTTTTAAGGAAAGCCCTGCGTGTAATTCTCCTGACAATGGCAGTTGGTTCATTCATGGATCAGTTTCTGCTCAGTAGGTGGTCTTCTTGCTGGAAATGGATATACTTGTGTTTCTATAAGACTCTGAGGTTGAGCATCAGCCAGTTGGATTTTTCTTCCTGGTAGTTTTTGTCTTGTTTGTGAATCCCGGTTTTCCCTCCTCTGGCTTTGGCTCGGCTCCAGTCTGTGTGTAGTACGAGTGCTGCTGCCTCCTCGTACACGCACATCAATACCGCTCAGTCTGCTGCTATGATCTGCTCTCCCCCGGGGGCTTCGCTCTGTGTGGGTAGAGAGCAAGGCAGGGGGGGGGCGGGGGAGTCGAGGGTGGGGGTGGGGGGGGTAGTAGAGGGAGAGAGCGAGTGCTGGGACTTCCTGTACACTAGCCTTTCCCGTCTTAATGGAGCTGACCCATGAAACTGAACACCTTAACGTGGCACGGGAAGATGTGCATGAAAACCTGCATATGATCGAGATGCTGCTCGTTTCAATGTCTCTGCATACATGCAGTGGTAGAGTGGGAGATATTAAACATGTATATCCGCTTTTTATATTAATTGACCAATTGTTTCAGCTATAGAATATCACAATTTCGCAGAAGTCCAAGGTGATTTCTATTCCTGTTAATTAAGAATTATAATTGTTGTTTTTTTCTGATTAAAGAGCCAAAAAACCTAAAGTTGTTACATTTACAATTAAGCAGCCGGTGACATTTATACCATTAGACAATTTTAAATTTGTCTACGCCAGCAAATAACAATCATTTTTATTATTTATTAGTTTGCCCATTATTTTCTCGATTTTAATAAATTCATCTTTTTTTGGTAAAATGTCAGAAAAGAGTCAAATATGCTAAATTCAGTTCACCCTCCTATGTAAAATAGGAAAAGCAGTAAATCCTCTTAATTGAGACGCTAGAACCAGCAAATATTTGGCAATTTATGTCGGAAAATTGACCAAAACAATTATTCAATAATCAAAATAGTTGCTGATTATTTGTCAATAAACACATTAATTGACATTTGGTTTCAGGTAATTATCCCTTTAACATGTCTGGGAGTGTTTTTTAAAATCAATGAGCAGGGCCACTTAATGGCAATAGTGGATTATTATATGACTTTAGCATCAATGTGATGCTCTGATGTGTCAGGTATTAAATATGCTAGATTAGCCAAAAATATACATTTCATATAGTTAAGAATTTATTAACCTTCTCAATTGATTTTCCTTATAACGACGTGAAAATATACAGTATATTTTTTTTTTCAAGCAAACGTTATTCCTGTGTTCTTAATCTTCTGTAATTGCAAACTTTAAATGATTTATTACTAAATATTATTTATTGTATGATGCATCAAACGATCAATTGAGAAAATAATCAACAGATTAATCGATACTAAAAAAATACTATTTCGCACCCCAGTTTTTTTTATAGAATATTTTCTAATATTTTATACATTTGAGTGAATATTTGGTGTTTTTGCTTGAGAAATGATTAATAATTAATGGATTATCGAAGTTTAAAAAAAAATCTCTGATTGATTAATCCATTGATTGCTTAATTTCAGCACTAGGCTCAGCTACCAGGGGACAAAAAAAGCTAATTTTGCCACGTGTGATGGGTGATAACTTTGGACATTTACACGAAATATCTTGATGAATCTGTTGTCTTGAGCGTATTTCAGTTGGTGCACATTCACAGCAATGAAGAAAGATGTTTTAAAATTCACCTGCCGTCGTGCTTCTGCAAGAGAAAGTTGTTTTTCCATGAGACAAATTGTGTCTCATGTTGTGTCTGAGGTTTTGAGTGCTTCTCAAAACCAGGAGTTCCCCTGCTATTTTTCCACTCGGTTGCTTTCACTTTGCTTGAGCTCACTTCACTCTCGGCCGCCGACTATATTAGACCACGCTGCATCCATCACCTATTAGGATCGGGTTTCAGTGGCACTGTAAATACTCTGAGCCGGAGTCATACCTGCACATGCTCTGCAGTCAGTCCTCAATTTAGACGTCGTCATCGAGCAGAACTGACGGGTTCACCGGGAGCCGCTCGCTCAGAAGACTTCTTAAAGTGTCATTTCAAACTGTCAGTCAGTGAAATTGATTTATTAAATGCCTTCTTTAGAAGTGTAACTACTTTTATTATCCATCCATGCAGGCAAGGCTGCAACTTATGATTATTTTATTATCGATTAGTCCGACAGTTGGTTGAATTGTTTGGTCTAGAAAAAGATATGAATTCCCATTACAATTTCCAGTCCAAATCGTCGTGTTTAAAATGTCTTACCGTTCAACCAACAGTCCAAAACACAAAGATATTCAGTTTATTACTGTATAAGGCTAAGACAACTATAACTTATTGACATTTTAGAAACTGGAACTACTCCATTTTTGTTACATAGCCCCCTAAAAAGACTTAAATAATTACACAAATAATTTCTTTTGTTGATTTAATCCAAATCCTAAAGATATTTTGTTTATTACTATTTAAAAAAGAAAAGAAATCCAGATAATATTGGCAGGTTAGAAGCTGGAACCAGTGAATTTTGAGGCATTTTTGCTTGAAAATTTGACTTCAGACAATCAGAAATGATCAAACTTATTGCAGATTATTTTTCTATTAATTTACTAATTGTTTCAGCTCTACAAGGAGAAACAAAGTGTGTACCATCTTGTGTTGGAGCACAACTACTATTTGGTAGCCTTGTAACAGTTGCATGTATTGCATTTGAATTCACTTTCGATTGTGCTTTCATTCAAATTACATTTGAGATTTGTGTATTTTTGTTGCCCCGCGTCTCGTCCTGACATTGTTGCAGATAGACGACACTTGTTGAATGTGGGCCTCTCAGAAACGGGCCAACTATTCTGTGAATGGAGTCGAGGGAAACCCCCGTAGTTTCAGTGTGGTGACTCACGGCTCCTGGTGTCCTGTGGAATTTGGTCAAGTGCCTATTTGCGGTCGAGAGAATATATATCATAACCTACTTCTGCTTTGATGTTAAAAAAAAAAAAAAAATTCCGCGTGGAGTTTATACTTGTGGCTTATTTATAACCGTTAAGTCTTGTGAGTGTGCATCAAAACAGAAAATGACGTAAACGAGACCAAGAAACGGGACGTCAGATTTTCCAGCTCCAGCTTGTTTTAAGAAGCATCTGAATGTCATTAATGAATCATAATTTGAATCCAAAACAGATCTTGGAGAACTATGGGGGTCTTTTTTATAATCCCCTCAGCGAGAGCTTCACCTCCAGATTCAACCAGTGAACTTAAACTTGAGACCGAGGGGACATCCTGCCCGTCACTGCATCTCTGTTAAGTCAGAGCACAAGAATGCATAAAGCTCGGGCCTGCGTTGACCTTTTAACTCTCCTCTCACATTCCTAAATCCGGGGGCAACGTTTTGTCATCATAATGCCCCACTTTACTATACGCCAGGGTAATTCCATCACCAACATGTGAACAGGCTCGGCTTTTGTGAGTGGAGAGTAAACGTTGGTGCTGTCGTTCTATCCACCTCTCCTCTCGTTCTCTCCCAGCCTTTTCTTTTTTTTTTTTTCTTTCTCTCTCCCCCTCTAAGTCTGCTTTGGGTGCTATAATAGTACCTCAACTGACAGCATTCCTGCAAGAGGGCACGGCCCGAATGACGACAACTTTTGGGAGGTTGGGGGGGAGGAGGGGGTGGGGGGGGTGTTCTTGTCTTCCACTTGTAGACCTGGTGAAGCCACACCTTCTCTGCTGTCTGCACCTAAAACCACACCTTCTGTGCGGTTGTTTCCACCCTCAAAAGTCCCACGACTTAGAAAGCTCGGATGACTTAATAAATCAGTGGAAGAGACCTTTTTTAAATGCACATCTCATTCCATTTATATGGGGATAATATTTGTTGACAGATTTATTGTTTAGCAGTGTCTTTCAGCTTAATTTGAGGCTGAATAAATTGCTTAGAGTAGATTTATCTGTTGTGTGCAGCCAGATTTTTACACAAAGATGCCAAAAGTGACAAATCTTGTATACTTTACATTACAGCAGAACAAACTGCATGTGTTTCATATGTTTTCTATTATTTTCTTACATTCCAGGAAGCCACTTTTACTCACTTTACTTACTACGTTAAAAAAAAAAGACCAGCCGTAATGAAAATTATGTATGATTTGTAGTTATTGGCTGAAACCTGCAAAAAAGCACCAATATATCCAAGACATGGTGTTTGTTTTCGATCAGTCGATGCCTGTACTTGCTGCTCTGTCGTCATTAAATGTGACCTGAGCCTGATTTAAGTGCATCATACCAGGTGCTGCGATCAGCTTCACATATTACACAGTTTCAGTCGAGATCATGTGAGCGCTGCAGAAGAAAGCCGTTTTTTTTTTTTTTTTTTTTTTTTTAATTCTCGTAGCGAAGCCGATGAAAACCAACAACGCCGGTTTTGAACTTGTAGGATGCCCTTGCTTCATTCTCGCCGTCTCTCATCTCTTCTCGCGCGTTTGTGTCCAACATTCAGGTACAGAAGCAGGTCCACCCAAACCTCATGGCGAAGGAGGATGCCCTGCAGCACATCGAGGAGCTGATCCTGCAGCTGCTCAACATGCTGTGTGTGGCCCAGCCTCGCTGCGTGCAGGACGTAGAGGTAAGGCTCTCTGCGCGGCGTCTAAATATAAATTCATAATGTGTTGCAAATTGACGAAATGCAATTTAGCAAACACGTGCTACCGCAGCGGCATTCCACGTAACTAATTGAATACTTGCAGCTTTCAATCACCTTAATGCTTCCAAATTTATCAAGTGTTAAGAGAGTCATTTTCTTTCTTCTTTTTTTTTTCAGGAACGTGTCCAGAAAACTTTCCCCCACCCGATAGATAAGTGGGCGATTGCCGACGCCCAGTCAGCTATTGAGAAACGCAAGAGGAGAAACCCTTTACTTCTCCCTGTGGACAAGATACACCCACTGCTCAAGGTAAAGACGCCTACGGACCGCCACAGTTTCTCCATCGGTCGCATAAAGCTTCACGCTCCCAAAATCATGCAATTTTATAGCTACATTAATGTAATTTAGGTAGTAAGTATTTAGGATGAACGCCATGTTTCAGTTCACAGATTCTGGACGGTAGCAGGGTTCACGATCTCATTAGACGTCGTCAACTCTGACGCAAGTGCCAGAAAGTTTTCGACAGTTGCTGGGAAATATATTAAAAAAAAATCCAATTTATGGTATTGTTTTGACAGCTTGGTTCAGACCAGAGTCCCGCGCGGGTCTGATTTTCAAGACCTGTCTCCTGCCTCAGCACCGCGACATGCAATACCCCACCTACCCACCCAGCCACCCGGCCACCCGCACATAAGAGCAATTAGTTCTGCAACCCAACACGAGATCCACGGCCCGACACGAAACTCCTACACGAACCGTTCCCTGTTCAAATATTTTGGTTAGGCGGCACGTTTGAATTGATCATTTTGGCCGTCATACATGCGAAACAAAGATAATATTTTTTTGACCCAAAGGTAATTCAGGAAATACTTTTAACCTTCATGTTAGTAACGCACCTGATTGAAGCCGCTCTCATGTTCCAGGTGGCCTCAGAATAGAGGGCTGACGCACAAGCAATCAGAGTATTAAAACATTAAATTATTATTATTTTTATTTTATCTTAATAGCCTTTATGCCCATTTATTATTTTTAATCCATCTATGTATTTTGATTCGACCAGCATGTTCTTTGTTTTACCCAGAACCGAACCTGTAAATACAATTAAGACAAAATACCACCCGCCAATCACCTTTTTCTGGTACCCGACCCGATGCAGGACTCTGGTTCAGAATAATTAAACTACCCAGAACAAGTCTGGTCCTTCATCCAGGTTCAGACACATACTAGAAATAATGTCGAGCTGCTGTTTAACCCATGAGTAATACTTAATGTTCTTTTTCTGCTTTTTTTTTTTTAATTTCCCCAACAGGAGGTTTTGGGCTATAAAGTGGACTACCATGTTTCCCTGTACATCGTGGCTGTGCTTGAATACATATCAGCAGACATACTGAAGCTGGCGGGCAACTACGTCGGCAACATTCGGCACTATGAAATCAGCCAGCAGGACATCAAGGTGTCCATGTGTGCGGACAAGGTGAGAATATGTGAGGAAACGGAAAGCTGACGCCCCGTTTGATGGCTGCAGGTGTTGGGGGCGTGTGAGAAACCTCATACAGGACAATTGCTTTGCCTCTTAAATTCATCGTTTCCCTTTTTTTTTTTTTATTTGTCTCCCAGGTGTTGATGGACATGTTCGACCAGGAGGAGGACATCGGCTTGATGTCTCAGTGCACCGAGGAGCCGTCGTCCTCCGGGGAGCTCACGTACGACGACCTGGTGAGGCTTGAAATCGCAGAGGAGCGGCAATACCTGCGAGAGCTCGACCTCATCATCAAAGTGTTCCGCCAGCACTTCCTGTCCAACCCCAAAATCTTCACGCCTCAGGTGAGGAAGACCCGCACAGTTGACTAAAAAGATGTCACAATTGCGCTACTTTTTTTTTTTTTTTTTTTTTTTTTAATATATATAATACCTGGAATACAGACTAAACTTTAATCATTTCAATCCTATTTGCACGCACATCTTTTCCACGCGCTGACGAGGAGTTTCATCAACTACTGAAACCACTAGTTGGTGGACAGTAGGCGACTGTGTGTGGGTAGATTTACAGATGGTTTGTAAAACACAAATGTCAGAGTATATTTACAGAGTTTTTATTAGATTCATTTGTTATTCATGATGTGGTGCCACGTTAATCCCCGTGCATATTTTTGCCTTAGTTGTCACAGTAGGAGCCCAATTACTCCACTATTCAATCGCTGTTATACGATTAAGTTAACTTGTGATGCTACTGTTGATAATAACACAGCACTTTCTGTATATATTTAATAATAAGTGTGTTTTTTCTGGGAAGGCAGACGAAGGTTACTGTGAAACTACCTCAGGAAATGGCGAGAAATGGCTAATAAAGGCTTGACTTGTCACTTTGTGAAGTGCAAAAGTAAAAAAATATATATATTTTTCAGCACTTTTTTTAGAGAGAATATCGCTTGCAACATATTGTGAATAAATTAATTGTTTTCACCTCTTTGACGAAGCTTGATAAAGGAGAGCAGATCAGAAAACAACCATGAGCTTTTTACAACAGCTCAACACTATTTATAGGATTTGTGTATCAGAAACTCTAAATGTTGCTTATTAATCAAATGTAAAATAAAGGCTGATCCACCAAGTTAGCATTGGATTAAAAATGGATTTTAAAAAAAAAGTCAATAACCTCTTGTAAGACAACACACCATCACTCTCCAACGGATTTATTCACCTAAAAGTGCCGGATACTAATCTCAGAGACGTCCTCCAACTCTTGTGCTGAATACAGTAGCTGCTGCCAGCTCGCTCTAAAGCCGGCTTACAAACAACAAGTTAAGTTTCCAGCTAACCGTGAACCTAATTACAAAGCAATTTCAGCCAAATCCAGCGTAAGAACATTTAAAGATTACATCTGAAACTCTGTAATCGGCTAACTGGTAATCAGCATCAGGAAGCACTTTGAAATACCCAAACAGATTTTACAGTGTTGATTTATGTTATTAAACCTGGAGAAGAGACAACCCGAGTAGTACTTTGAATATTGCTTTGATACGACTGACACCTCTCAGTCTGAGGTTCCTCCACACTGCAGACAAAACAAATGCCAAATTACTCTCTAATCTATTATCTGAGATTAAAGACTTCGGTCTTTTCTGATCGTCATGCAGAAAGCTGGAACTGGCTGTATGTCCATGTCAGACAGAAAAAGGCTGCAGCTACTTTGTACCATCTCCTGAGACACCACCAATGCTCCCTGACCCCCTCCAGTAAACAGACGTTCGTATCTGTCACAGAGGGTTAACCAAAGAAACAAATTACCAATTACATTTTGTCTAATATGGCAATTAAGTGCTCTAGAAAGGAAAGCGCATGAGTAAGGAGTTGAACGGCGGGTCTACGGGTTGAGAGGAAGTGTATGGAAATCTGAGTTTAATGGGTCGCTGTGGCTTTGCATATTTTGGGTTGGGTAATTTGTGGTATCATTTGGGTGAGGAGGATAAACCTTTTGTGAGGCCCAGTGGAATGCAGAACATGTAATTATTTTGAGACAGGAACAACATCTGCAGCCCTCGCCAAAATAACCTCAATTATGTCTGTTGAAACGCAGCGTAATCTGAAATTACTCGGGAGATGTCAGGAAAGTGTTACGGTCAAATAATGACAGGACTAAACTTCTATTCAGACTTTAGCAGTCGATAATCACTCGCTGCTATTTTAGGGCTCTCGTCGGCTTGAAAAATGGTTTCCTTAAAGCATATTGTTGTTTAGTGTTCACTCCCACCACTATCTTTTATTTTTTTTTGTTGCTTTTGTTTATCTAAGGGGAGGGAGGCCGTGTTTGGCGTTCACTCCCACCATAATATTTTTTTTTTTTTTTTTTTTTTTAGCGTTTGTTTATCTGAGGGAGGTAGGCCAAGAACGGGAGCTCTTTCAGCAACACGCTGCGATGGTTAAACACCTTCAGAGTGTTTACATGCGTTTAACTTCCCTGGTTATTGTCAGCTTCCCGTGGTGAGATTATTTCAGTGTAAAGGAAAATAGTCGCCTACTTGTAGCCACGTCGGTAAATTATTGAATATCTTAAACATTAATGGTAGCACTTTACATTACAGCTCAGGAATTACATGGTAATCGTCACTTTTACCTCTTTATTATCAAACGATTACCATGTTATTACCGAGCTGTGGTGTAAAGTGTTAGTCTGACGCTGTGCAGACGCCAGCGTTTATAAATTACTTTCTTTACATTTGGGCAAATTGGCATCATTAAAAGTATGCTGAATTTGCAATTAGCAGATACCCAAAGGTGTACAGACGGCTATCACTGGATTACTTTGATCCTGGGAAAAAAAGTGATAATTCTAAGGCAAGTTCTGGACCTGAAAAAGTTTTTTTTTTTTTTTATTTTTTTTTTTTTTTTTTCTAAGCAGATTTATTGACTTTTCACAATAGATATTGGAGACAATGATATTCTCAGGAAGAGAGCATCTCTCTGAATCTAAATGTACGTTTCTTGTGTTTTGTGTTTTCAGATTTAATTGAGTAATGACTCTGAGAAGGAGTACGGATCTTTATGCAAATTGTTGAAGTTGGGCGCTAAAGGTTTTAAAGTACCGTGACTGCCCTCCGTGAGCTGTGTTTCACTTTCGCTGCTGCAGCTCCAACTGCTGGCGGGTCAAATCTGCTTTAATATAAGGGTGGGAAACACGGCTGACAAAGGATTTCTTTCTGTGGTGGGATGAAAAGAAAGTTCCTTAATCAGAGCAGTTCATCCATTGATCCATATAATTAATTCCTAAGTTTGACTAAAGCTGAAACTTAAATAAGTCAGTTTTTACTGCACTGTCAGACTAAACGCTCCAACCAAGAGAGAAAGAAACTCATCAGCTCTGACCAGCTGACACGTTTTATTTTAATCACGTTATTGCAGAATTATGTTAACGCTATCTCCGATTTTGTACTATACCGTTTTCTGCGTGCATGTGAACGCAGTCTTTCACATCCTGGAGATAATAAGTCTCTAATCTCTAAAAAATTGGTGCAGCAGATCAGAGATGTAGTCTTTTTTTTTTTTTTCTCCACGTTTTCTTTATCCTGGCACCTACATTACCCACAATGCAACTCAAAGCAAGGCCTGTAAACCGACTTTGATGTGTAAAACCAGTGGAGTTCCCCGTTTTAAGAGTAGAAAGAGGTAAGCGGGGTAATTAATCCCCTCTCCCTGCAGCAGACTTTCCTCGCTGGTTTAAGGATTCAGTCCTACCTCTCCAACCTTTTAATTAACTTTCCTCTTGTTGTGCAGGATGTGGAGGTGATCTTCAGCAACATCCTGGACATCCACGAGCTGACGGTGAAGCTGCTCGGACTGATCGAGGACGCTGTGGAGATGACAGCTGATGGCAGCCCTCATCCGCTGGTGGGCAGCTGCTTTGAAGATCTAGCAGAGGTATGAAGCTCAAAACTCACGGGTTCATGGTGTGTGTGTGTGTGTGTGTCGCCAAATATGTGAACCGAATTTGAATTTTGATTTAAAATGCATGAAAATGAACAGATGCTCCGCAGGTTGATGGCCAAAAAAAAAAATTATCCCAAAGTCTCAGGAGTTGCATTCCTGAACTAAAATGCTTCATATTGTGGTATCTGATTTATGACTTGCAATTTATTAATCGGGTTTGCAACCTGTCAATCAAACAAGCTGTGTTGCACCTCCTTATATACACCAGTGACACTAAACAAGGAACCGTAAGTCCTAGTTTTTCTACTAACCCAACAAGAAACCCCCACACCACCTGCCACAGAAAGAGAAAATGTGTTCTCTGTTAATATACAAGTCACCTGACATTTTTAAAACGCATCCTAGGACCTCTGACAAAGGTTATGCAGTCAACACTTTTACCATGTTTGTCTGTAAGCCTGTTTACTTTCATTAAAAAGAAAAAAAATGGACTATAAAAAAATTAAAATGACAAATTATTCGTGAAATACAGGCAGCTAATGTTTAGCATTGGCTATTAGCTTGTATCCGAGCATCGTCATCGTAGTGTGAGAATAGTCAGGTGTGGACATTAACCGTTGAGTTATTCTTTCCTCGCCCACAGGAGCAGGCGTTTGACCCCTACGAGACCTTGTCCCAGGATATCCTCAGTAAGGATTTCCACGAGCACTTCAACAACCTGATGGCGCGGTCAACCGCCGGCCTCTACTTCCAGGTAAGATGTTCGGTCGTCTGGGCTCGTTTAGGAAATACAGTCCAGAAAAGTGGATGAAGAGAAAGTTTATTATTAGTATTCACGTCAGGATTTTCCACATTTGGGGAAATGTCACGAGTAATTTTCTAGAATAGGGTGTATATAACCTGATTTAGTCATTTCGTCCTCTGAACTTATAGTTTTATTGTCATTAATGAGAAGGCTAGTGTGCACTGAATATTTTATTATTCAGTTATTCAAATTCAATAACGGTGTAAACTGTAGTCGAGCTTGTCGATTTTCATTTTGGCGGTATTAAAAAGGTCTTAAAAGTAATTGAATAAAAAATGTGCAGATGTCCTGCATTCGTATAATATAGTATTGGTCACATTTTCTTTTCTTTTTTTTTAAAACATCAAAATAATAACAAAAAACATGAAATATTTAAAAGAAAATGTCCAGAAACTCTCCATTTCTTATGTGTGACTGGAAGTAATTAATACATGGTTGATATTAAGTTATTATAAATCGTATATAATACTTTAGTATTAAGATAGATAGATAAATACTTCATTAATCCCGCAAGGGGAAAGCAGCATTTTTACATAAGAAAATACTTTTTTTAACATAAGAAAAGAACAATATATACAAAAATAGAATAGAATAATAATAAGAAAATAAGAAAAATGCACAATATATACAACAAATAGAATAATATTAATTTTAAATTAACTAACAAAACAAAACGGTAGTGCAAGATGTAGCCAGCAACAAACAAACGTGCTGTAGTTGGGTGGTTTATTTGTCCAGAGGTGATTTATTGTAAAGTGTTATTGCAGTGTTAAAGTTAAAGTACATGTCTTGATATCATTGTTAATTGTTATGTTTAAATCAACGTTACATTTAATTGCCCTGCTATGACTTCAGACTTCACAGCCATTAAAGCCGTTATGTGTCCCGCTCTTTCCCGTCATTCTCAAACGTAAACTTTCTTATAAAGCAAAAAAAATGTCTTAAACCTGAAAAAAATCAAAACAATGAAAAGTAAATATGAAGCCGCAAGTAGGTCATTTATGTGTTTACACCAAGCAAACAGTGCTTGAATATTTGTTCCTGTTTTTGCTTTGAAGTGAACCTGGTGGAATTCCTCCCAATATCGTTTGAGGGCATGTCATGACATATCCAGCGTCCTGTGTACAGTTTATTCACTGCTGCCACATTGTTTTATTTGGACATTCTTCACAAGAATAGCATTGAATTATGCTCAATGGGGTGCAGCTCGGCCGCCTTTGAAGATGAAATATTTGCTGGTGTTTTCTCAGGCCGAAGACCAGCGAGTCCGACCGTTCACATGAAGCAGAGTCTTTACAGTATTTACCGTACGAGGTGGTTTTCTGCTGTTCCTCTCGAGGTTCTCAACACCAACCGGTGGATATTAAGACCTTTTGTGAATAGACTCGCCTCACGTCTCCCTGCTTCGTTAGCTTCGTTAGTGACGTTAGCTAACGAAGCTAACGCGCGCGGCTGCTGACCGGGCGTCCTGCAGCCCTACTGTACCTCAGGTTGAGGCCTCGCGGTGTTTACCCTCCAACCACCAGTCTAACCCCAGTAAGATCAACACCGATGGCACTGTCCTCTGATTGCCCACACCCAGTGTTTATTTTCATATACTCATTGTATGAGAGTGGGGGAAAGGGCACGAGAGTTAAAAATACGGCTTTATTTTTGCACCGCGGTGTTCGTTTAAAAACACCTTGCATTGTTTCACTTGCAATTTTTCTTGAGGGCCACAGCGGTGTATAACCTGAAGTAGACATGTTGGCTCACTATGACTGTCTTTGAGTACCAATATTTATTTTATTAAATCTAGCTACAGCTGAGGAATTGATTATTTGATCAGTTTTTAAAATAGATAAATCCTTTCAGTCAGTTTTAAGCAAACGTTTATAGGTTCCATCTTCTCAGATTTAACTGAACGTCTTTGGGGTTTGGAGGATTGGTCCGACAAAAACGATGAATCCGAGGAAGACGTTTCGGGCCCTGGGAAATTACAATGGACATTTTCTTTTTATATTTTTTATATTTTCAATTGGTTAATTAATCAAAAATATTTAACATTTTACAGCAGAAATGATAAGTCACTTGACAGAAAATTGAATTGGCAACTATTTTGATAATCGATTTTAAGTACATTTTAAAATGTTGCGTAGTGGTATAAATACCAGACGTTACCCAGTTGCAGCTTCTCAACTGAGGGTTTGGTTTTCCTTTGGATTATATGGTAGTATAATTTAATTCCTTTGGGTTTTGGGCCGTTGGTTGCATAAAACAAGACATTTGAAGACATCAACTCGGGCTCTAAAAAGAGTGATATACTTTTCTGACATTTTTCAGGGCAAGCGATTAATCGCAGATGAACCAATAAAGAACGTTATACTTGGTTGCAGCCCTAATTCATCCCTTCATCTTCAAAAAGCTTCTTTTGTCCAAACGACAGTCCAAAAAAAAACCAACGGTCTCTTATTGTGACGTTATAATGGAATATATTTCTGTGCACTGACCAAATACATTATTTGTATAATGTTACTTAAAAGATTATTTGAAATTTTTACTCAATGGCAAAAAAAAAAAAAAAATGGCAGCGTAAACCTTCTTAACTAATCCGCTTTACGATCCACAGATTTTGATTCATCCTGGTTAAAAGAAGATATCTATTGTGGTGCTTTATAAATCAATCGTGCGTGGCAGATGGTGTAATGGTGTCTCTCCACCAGCCTCCCCTCTAACCCCACACACACCTTCATCAAACCGACCCCGTTTCTGCACCGTTGGCTCGTCTTATTTCAGCTTCTCTCCCTTTTTGCGTTTCATCTCTGACCCGATGGCCGTTCGTCTCCTCGTCTCTTTTTTTTTTTTTTTTTTTTTTTTTTTTTTTTTTTTTTGTTACAACATGACCCGTCACGTGCACGTTGTCCTCCACAGCACCTGCTCTAAATGCACACACACCACCACGTTTGCCGTAGTGCGGATCGAACCCCACGGTAGCATCATCATCATCATCATCATCATCATCATCATCATCATCATCAGCTCTTCTGCTCTGCCTCTTCAGCTTTTGTCTCATTGCACGTACTTCATCTTCCTCACTCCATCCTTCTTGACTTCCTCCCCTCCCCTCCCCGTTCTCCGTCAGATGGATGTGTCTGTCGAGCACTCAGCCCCTGCACTCTGCAGCGTCTGGTATTGTGGGTAAATTACATCGCCTTTTAAAAATAGAACAGGCAGCCACACTGCGGGCCATTTTTCTCCTGGGGAGGAGGAGGAGGGAGAAGGGGGGGGGGGGGGGGGTTGGGGGGCTGGTGGAGGGGGCTGGTGGCCCAAGGCGCTTTTCATGTTGAAAATAAGCTGTGAATTAAGACGGCAAAAGACCCAGGACTCGGGTTCATGCAGCCCTGTGCCTCTGAAATGAGAACATGTTGTTCCCGGCGTCGTTCTGTAGCGTCTTCTTGCTGCACCGTGTGTTTATATTCCGGCTGCCGCCACAATGATGCGGGCTCCTGTAGAGACTCGTTTTAACACGTTGTCCAACACAATATCAACTTTCTTTCCCGTTTACCTGCTCAGATCAGATGTAAGAAGAGCCCCTCGCAGTAAGCTGAGATCACTCTGAAATGTCGGCGTAGTTTTGGATCTTAAAGCAGATTATTGTCGTGTAAAAAGAAGCTACATTGGCTCATAATGCATTTTGTACATGAACACCATTTTTGGCAGGGATGACTCAAATTCAGCTGTTAAACAGCTTTTGATAATTTTTTCAGTTTAGGCAAACCTTCAGAACATAACGCAGTACAAAGCAGCTTCTATGTTTCACTATATTCTCCCATCTTGAGGAACAAAATAGCTTTTGATTATTTCAAATTGAAATAAAAAACACCTTTACTTTTGCATTATACTTTATATTTGTACTACCAAAACGTTCTTTGAGAGTTCAATCAATCCTAACTTTTGTTGGACATTTTGGGAAATAACCTGATTCTTTTTCTTGAGAGTTTAGATGAGAAGATTAATACCACCCTCAAATATGCCATTCATATTAGGCTGGAGCTAGTGGCCGGTTAGCTTAGCATAAAAACTTGAAGTAAATTTTACCAACATGGCTTTGTTGATTTTCAATGTTCTCACCTGCTAAAAAAAACAACTACATTTTATGTTAATCGCAGCCTGTTTGAAACGAATGCGTACTTTACTTGTGTATCAGGAGCGCTTGATTTGTTGCACCGAAGCGCACACTTTAAATACATGATACCAGTATTGCACCCAAATCATGCTAAATACATAGTGCTGCTGATTTATGATGCGTCTACATGTGTAGCTCTAATGCACGCAGATGATTTGTAAAGCTGCAGGATGCTGACGTATCAATAACATGATCTAAACTTAGGTCATTGTTCCCCCCCGGCTGTCCATCAGTGTGCGTCAGGCAGCTGATGTCTTTTTTTTTTTTTTTTTTTTCTTCTTTTTTCCGTGCACGCAGACCCTCTTCATCTCCTCCCCTCCCCACACAGACAGCGCGGCCGCTGCTGTGGAGTCTGAGTAGTAGCATATTGATTCTGAGTCGTCTATCAGGGGAACGGGCAGATTTAAATGGATACTATGACGGCCTCTTCTCCGGTTACCCTGAAGCCTTTACTCGGTCAACCGCTTCTCCCTCCTCCATCACTCGTCACCCGGCAGCCTCTTCGGTCTCATCTAACCAACCTCGTCTTCACAGCCCTCTTCTTTTTAGCGTTTGCAGTAATTTGTGCTATTGTATTATAAAACAATCACAAAACACAGCTATTCAGAATTGAACACACGATACAATACGCACGCGTCAGACAGGTTTTAACACATCCAGTCATTTCACTAACAAGTTTTTTTTGGAGGTGAAAACGAAAGTTAACATAAAAGGTTTCTTAATGTTTGTATCTTGAATGAGAAAAAAATTGTTTTTGGGGGGTGTTGCGGTATAATAATGGTATTTCAGATAACCATGAGGAAAATTAAAATATTGATATCATGTTAATAATAAATAATCAAGCGCCTCTTAAATTATCTTTTTTATATTTAGTTTTGTTTACGTTCTCTCTCTCCACTGCCCTACATTCATATTTTTGATTGTAATTTGCCAAAAAAGTGACAAAACGCACAATAAACAAAATTTAAAGTTGAATTTGACTCATAGAATTATCATTATTTTGAAGTTTGTTTTATAGATATTGCTCTCATATTGTTACTGTGAATTATTTTGGTCACGATTATCTCGACAGCCCTATTGTAAACATGTTTATTTTAATGAATTACAATAACATTTTAGAATGGGAACATAAGTAAATTTGAGGGGCACTCGGGGAGCGCAGGCCTCGCCACGGCAGGTTTCCATAAGTGAAAAATAATGTGTGCGTCCGCTCCATGATCCGGTCCCGCTCCAAAGTTGAATGGGCTTTTCCTTGGCCCACTCTACACTTTTCCACCAAGTTTCATTAAAATCTGCCCTGAAGTTTTTCCGGAAATCCCGCTGAATAAACTAACTAACGAACCGAACCGAAGTAAAATAAATTCTGAGTGTCTCTGTCGCATGCTGGTTGGTTTAAAGTCTGTCAATAATGTCCTTCGGTAACAGTTCCTCTGTGTCTCTGTGTCTCCAGTCGGTCGCAGAAGGCTTCAAAGAAGCGGTCCAGTACGTCCTCCCACAGCTGATGATGGTCCCAGTATACCACTGTATGCACTACTTTGAGCTGCTCCAGGTATGTCCTGACACTCGGGCGGCTCTCTGCAAAGATGACATTGTTTTTCACCGTGGTTTCAGTGTTTCTAGAGTAATTGTTGAATTTTATTTATTTATTTTTTATTTTTTTGGTTTCTTTTTTTATTTTGCTGATCACGTCCCTGGTTAGTGTTTAATGATTAACATTCTGGATTGACATGTTGTGGCGTCATCATGCCAAGATTCAAAGCTCCTGATCTAGGAGCCAACAATGTGGCATATTTTATCCTTAGTTAGCCGTTAGCTATAATATGTGTCTCTGTATATCGTCTACATATCACTATAATAGGGCTCTTATTTGATTAGTGGACTAAATCTGTCAGTTGCATTTTTTTTTTTTTATGCTTTTTTCATGCTGGATAACTTATTTCCAAGAAACGTATGAGCACATCTCTGGTAGACAAAACATTTTACAGTGCTGTTGTGTGATTCTCTCTGGAGAATTTTACAAATCTGTGGATTAAAAGCTGACTAAAAATGTATGTTCAGTTTAGGCCACATACATTTTTCCTGTATTTCTACATCTTGTTAAAATTGTACTCTGTATCCGCTGACTGTAGCTGTACTCCACACGGACGTGTTGTTGTTATGCAGCTTTTGTATCAATGTTTTTCACAGCAGACATTTTGACCGGTGTGAATGACGGCGTTGAAGAAGCCTCGGCTCTATTAAGTGTCTCAGAAAGACGTTTCATAAACCAGACCTCTGAAGTTGGCTCAGCTGAATGTAACGCAGTCGTTGATGACGATATTAGTAACACCTGTGCCGTCCCTGCTGTGACACAGCTGTGGCTCAGAGGCAGAGCGGGTCGTCCTTCAATCGACTCGCGGTCGCCGCTGCCATCAGTGAATGAATGAATGACTGGGTGAATGTGTGAAAGCGCTTTGAGAAGACCGGAAGGCGCTATACAAGCACAAGTCCATTTACCATTTCTGCTGTGAAAAACGTCTGCAGACTTCTGTATTATGAAAAGCAGCAATATAAATCTGATGCGTGTGTTTTTTTTTTTTTTCTGGCATTTTTTTTTTTTTTTTTGCAGCAACTTCAGGAGCGCAGTCAAGACCAAGATGACCGAGAATGTCTGAAACAGGCGATCACAGCGCTGCTTAACCTTCAATGTAGCGTGGAGCGCATCTATGCCAAGCACCAGCCTCGCCGTAAACCCGGGTACGCCTCTTCTAACATTTATGATGATTCATATTCGGTCATTCTGTCTGCATGTTATTGACCAAATGGCAGGAAGTGGTTTCCACGTTGCTTTAAAAACAAGTCGGTTCTCAGTTAAACAGCTGTATCGCAGACCTGTTCGCACATGAAAGATGCAGTTGGAGCTCCGACCCACTGTTAGATGTGATATTTCAGAGGTTTAATGTTTGATTTTTATGCCTTTTTTTTTTTTTAATCTCTTGGTTTTTAGTGAGCCCATGTACCGCCTGTACAGCAGGCAGGTTCGTAGCAAACAACTCGCCATCAAACGCATGAACGAGATTCAGAAGAGCATCGACGGCTGGGAGGGAAAAGACATCGGTCAGTGCTGCAGCGAGTTCATCCTGGAGGGCCCGCTTCTACGAGCCGGCGCCAAGCACGAGAGACACAACTTCCTGTTCGACGGCCTGATGATAAGTTGCAAGGCCAACCAGAGCTCGCGGCTCCCGGGTTCGGGCAGCGGGGCGGAGTACCGTCTGAAGGAGAAGTTCGTGCTGCGGAAGATCCGCATCGTGGATCGCGAGGACTCGGCGGAGCTGCGGCACGCCTTTGAACTGATAGGAAAAGACGAGAACTGTGCCGTTTTCTGTGCACGGACGGCGGAGGACAAGGCGGCGTGGATGGCGGGGCTGGTGACGCTGCAGTACCGCTCCACGTTGGATCGCATGTTGGACACAGTGCTGCAGCACGAGGAGCAGGCGCATCCTCTAAGACTGCCCTCCCCGGAGGTTTACCGCTTTGCCGTGCAGGACTCTGAGGAGAATATTGTGTTTGAGGACAAAGTGCAGAGCAAAACGGGCATCCCCATCATTAAGGCCGGCACAGTGGTCAAGCTTATAGAGAGGCTCACCTACCATATGTATGCTGGTAAGCTGCTGCAATAGATCTTCTAGTTAAGAGACGTTTTGAATATTTCAGTTTCACTTTGCTAACTCGAATGTATATTTTTGCAAAGATGCATTGTGATGTTTATTGTCGGTGTTTGTTATCTAATCTGTTTCATCTGTTTGTAGATCCTAACTTTGTGCGCACATTTCTTACAACATACCGATCATTCTGCAAACCACAAGAGCTTCTCACTCTGCTGATCGACAGGTACGATTTTAACCAGTACGCTTTCTTCATTGCCGTGGCTGTTTGATGTATTCCTCTCTGAGCCATAGGAGCAATCCGTCTTCTTTTTGGAGCCTGCATCTCTCAGCGATGTGGTGTTGTGGGTCTCCGCGTATATCACGTGTCTGATTTGTCATTTTCCTCAGGATTGAGATCCCTGAGCCAGAACCGACTGAGGAGGACCGACAGGCTCTCTGGAACGGCGACCAGCCAATGGCGGCCGAGCTCCAGAGATTCCGGAAGGAATACGTGCAGCCGGTCCAACTCAGGTACGACGGCCGTCCAATCACAGCTGATTGTTTTCTGTAAGGCCACAGACGAAGAGAAACAACTGCGAAAAACACATTCAATTCAATTTCTATCGCACTTTATAGAAACCGTTTTAAAGTTTAATTAAAGGGCCAGTGTGTAGGATTTAGCGGCCTCTAGCGCCCACTGCTCGCTCCTCTCGTTCCAAAACTGGTAACGAGATCTGCCAAGTGCGAAAACGTGAAATTCAGACAGTGGCTGACCTCACCGTGGTTTTGCACTTGGCATCTAACTTCACCGCAGTTTCACAAGTGTGTTGGAGAACTACGGGGCTTTCTTGAGCCAGTGTTTGGTTTGTCCGTTGTGGGCTACTATAGAAACACGGCGGTGGACTCTGTGTTTTGGGCGTTTTATATCTAACTAAGGAGCCAGTCCTCTTCACAAAGATTCTTAGTTTCAGGTGATTATACACTAGTGACACATTTTTTTTTTTAGGAATATTATATTCGATTTCTGCCAATAAATCCTACAAACTGGCCCTTTTTGTTAAATAAAAAGAAATAAGCATTATAGCCCTAAACTACTTGGAACAAAAAAAGGGTACCATGAGACAAAAAGTCAAAAAAATAAGAGCATGAAATGAGCGGGTTTATTGCTTTGCTCATCTTAAATCTGCAGTGTTAGTGTTACGTTGTCAACACTATAAAGTTTAAAAAAAAAAGTTACTTTTACAGGTGGAATTATGCAATTGGTTACATAATAATGTTTTTGTTCCCTTTATTTCCCAGCAAGGCCTTTCAAAATGCCACAAAAGATTTTGTGTCTCTTTGTCTCCTGTTGTTGTTTGGCTCTTTCACATTCTCCTGTTAAGGCCTGAACGTTCTCCGGGAGCCACAGAATTACTTTTGCATTAGACTCCGTGTCCTTATAAGGAGTAACCGAGTCAGGAATAGTCCCGTAAGTACCATTAAAAACTCCGAGCTTCTCGGTATCAGACTGCACCGCTGCTGCAGTTAAGAGCAGCTGCAATAAAATCCTTTAAACTTTAGTCATAGAAACAGTTAAAACACAAGTGGGCAGTTGCACATTGTGATGTGCAAGTCTTCTGGTCACGCATTCGACATGTACAACATCAAAAGATGGCAGCAAGTCGGTTATGAGGCGTGCGTCTATGTTGGGAAACAGACACGCATTATAAACACTGATGGTAATAATCCTTCAGTATTTGAGCAAAGATCGGGACAAAAATTATAGGAACTTTTTTTTGGAGTCTGGGTGGTCTATTGTTATAAACATTACAATGTGGTCCAGCTGTGTACTTTAAATCCAGGAGACTCAAAGTACATGAAAATACCTCTTCAGGCACAGCTTTTGCTCTTTAAATCACAGAAAAACGTTCCTGCTGTTTCTATTTTTAAATACCCACTCTTTAAAAAAAAAAAAAAAAAAAAGTGAACTGACAGGGTGAAGAATAAACACTGGCCAGCAGCCAGAAACTGTTCAATTAAGGACTTGTCTCTATCCTACGAACCTCTCTGTCAGTTAATCTACTATTTGGATTTCTTGGTTAATGTAAAATAAAAACATTTGGTTGGTAGAGCTCCATGGCAGTTTAATAGCTGCAGTGCACGCCACACAATGGGGCGCTGTGGCCCGCAAGCTTGGCGGTTTGATCTCCGGCTTCCAGTTTCCGCATGTATATATTTGACAATTATTATGAAGTTAATGTTTTTTACTTTAGTTTATGTTTTTTACAAACCGCAACATTTATGGTCCACATTCCAGCCGAGGACGTGTTGGATGTCGTCCCTTTTTTGTCTGCCCTCTTTCCTGTCTGTCTTTTCCCACCAACTGTCCAATAAAGGCAAAAAAAAAGAAAACAGATTTTATTTTTTTGGAGGTGAACATGTTTGTTTCCTCTTTTTGTTGTCAGTTGTACATAAGTGGAAAATGACTTCAGTGTGCACAGTTGTTCTTAAGTTCCTTACGAATACTTGCAATTGAAGGCGTGTGGAGGACGATGCATATAGTTAATTAATACTGTAAACGTGTCTTTGCCTCACAGGGTTCTCAACGTTTTCCGTCAGTGGGTCGAACATCATTTCTACGACTTTGAGAACGATCCGGAGCTGAGGAGTCGATTAGAGGAGTACATCTCCAGCAAGATTCAGCTGAGAGGTCAGAAGGTCACATGTTCAGACATCAGTGTTGGAGTTTCATCAACACCATTCAGATACCTTTGCTGAAGCGTTGTGTGCTACAAGTTCAATTTTGAGCATAAAAAGAAAAAGTTGTTTTGAAAATGAGAAACAAAAGTTTTCACAATAAGAAGTTATATTTGAACTAATCCTGTATTATTGATACTATCCTGCTACCTTTATATAAACTTGGTTTTAAGCATGGTGAACTATGAGAATAAGTTTAATTCATCCGGTCATCTCTCAGATAATTATGTTAAATGATTGAAACGTATCCAGCATCATTAAAATTTTTCTTTTTCTTTTGTTGAGGCAACACATGTTTTATTGTTTCTGAGGCTTTTAGAGTGCAACTTTTCAGTTGCAGGTGGAGATTGCTGTCCCATCTTTTTAGCCTGTGTGTACAAATGCCTCCCAAATCAGAATTAAGACTAAATCCTGTTTGTCTTGCGGTTCTCTGTCATCTTTAACTAAGCAGAACAGGGATACGGGATACTTGACGTGAAATCTGTGTTTTTCTTTTTAGGCAAGTCGATGAGAAAGTGGGTTGAGTCGATCAATAAGATCATCAGGAGGAAGCTGCAGACGCAGTCAAACGGCGTTAGCCACAACATCACCTTCGAGAGCCCGCCTCCTCCCATCGAGTGGCACATCTGCAGAGCGGGCCAAGTGGACTCGTTTGACCTCATGACCCTTCATCCCATAGAGATCGCCCGCCAGCTGACTCTGCTCGAATCAGAGCTGTACAGGTGAGCGAGCAGTGGATGAAGACTTAAATTAGTTCGTTTACGCAGATTGTTTGTTTGTTTTACCATATTTTATTATACATTTTCTATTTGTCTATTATGTCTTATACCACTGCACCGTGTCTATCGTTATGCGTCATTCACCGAGCCAAATTCCTTGTATGTGTAACGCACAGGGCAATAAGCAGTTCTGATTCTGATGAATAAGATAATCCGCAGGAGACGAGACATTTGCTGGAGCGAAAGTATAAACGTCTTCGGGTTTGTTTCCTTGCCCGTCTGACACACACAACCCGTCTTCCTCCACAGAGCTGTCCGGCCGTCCGAGCTGGTCGGCAGCGTCTGGACCAAAGAGGACAAAGAGAAGAACTCGCCTAACTTGCTCCGCATGATCCGCCACACCACCAACCTCACACTGTGGTTCGAGAAGTGAGTCGAAGGATTCAAGATATTTTACTCACGATAGAATGCAGAAGAGGTTTTAAAGTCTTGGAAATACAAAAAAAAAATACATGTAACTGTGTGTTTGTGTGTAACTGTGTGTGTTTGTGTGTAACTGTGTGTGTTTGTGTGTCGTTCTCAGGTGCATTGTGGAGACGATGAACCTGGAAGAGAGGGTGGCCGTGTTGTCGCGGGTCATTGAGATTCTGCAGGTTTTCCAGGAGCTCAACAACTTCAACGGCGTGCTGGAGGTGGTCAGCGCCATCAACTCCGTCCCCGTCTACAGGCTGGACCACACCTTCGAGGTGAGTGAAGCTATTAAAGCAATCAGAAGAAACTCTCACTTATGGTTCCCTTTACTTTACAAGAAAATCCCACCAATGAATCAAAGAGGTTAGGAGTTAATAGACGAACATGAACTCAAGAAGCTGCAATTCTCATTGCACACCAGGAAACAACAATTAAAAGTCAATGGATGGAAAATAGAGATACAACTCTGCTATTTTGAGATCCTTACTACAGTACTAGTTGGGATATATATATATATATATATATATATATATATATATATATATATATATATATATATATATATATATATATATATATATATATTATATATATATATATATAATATATGTATATTATATATATATATATATTTTATATATATATATATATATATATAATTATGTATGTATGTATATGTATATATATATATATATATATATATATATATGTATATATAGTGGGAAGCAAATGTTTTAGGCTATTTATGGACAACACACGCTATTTATGGACAACACACGCTCAGCTCTACATTGTTAGACTCTGATGTTTAAAAGGAAACTTTCACAATTCAAAGTCTGTGTTTCAGTGTTGGAGAGTAGAACTGCACATTTATGAAACTTTGTATAAAGCTGAAGACTGAAAGTTTGAAAATGTACAAAATCTGTTGGTGTGGAGTAAGAAAGAAGTGAGCTTATAGGAGCCGTAGCCGGCTCCTCGTCTCTGCTTGAGGCCTTCAACTGGAGGCTACGTTAGCCGCTACTAGCATAACGCACCTGAATTCAAAAACCAAATTGTTGCCGGTCGAATTGCATTGTGGGTAATGTAGGCGCCAAGTTGGAAATAGAATGTGTGAACATTTATTTGTATCTCTCTAAGCAGGTTAACTTACTCACTTACATTTATTTGATTTAGATTTGGAACAGATGTACAATTTATTTATTTTCTTTAAAACTGGGCATTTGTTATGTAACAAAACACCCCTTATTTTATTGCTAATTTATTATTTTTAGTGGGAAAATGTAAGTCTTAACCTAATGTGAAATGGCTCTGGGGTTGAATTGAATCTGTTTGTTTTTTACAACTAACAAAAAAATAATAGTTTTTGTCCAGCTGCTGAATGATGCCTTTATTTTTGTTGTGACCTTCTTTTTAATTTAAAACATGCACACTGTTGGCATGTGGTCGTTTGTCCTTATTCAGCCTTAGTCAATTAGCTATTGAGAAATGTCTGATCTCTATTGTTTTCGGCATGCATGCTAACACAATACTGAACTCAGAACATCACTTATTGGACTTTTACTCCCTCCTGCGGCACAGGCAATACCAGAGAGGAAAAAGAAAATCCTGGAAGAGGCTGTGGAACTGAGCCAGGACCACTTTAAGAAATACTTGGCGAAACTCAAGTCAATAAACCCACCCTGTGTGCCTTTTTTTGGTAAGTCTTTTGTGGGGTTTTTATGTATGAAATTACCTCAGGGTTAAAATAATATGGATGTATATATAACTGTCATTTTCACTCGCCATTATTTATATTAAACCCAGTAGGAGTTTCAGGTTTCTTTTATTCCTATATTTCAAACTGTTCTTCTCCGTCATCTTCACCCTCAGGTATCTATTTAACCAACATCCTGAAGACGGAGGAAGGCAACCCAGACTTCCTCAAACGCCACGGCAAGGAGCTGATCAACTTCAGCAAGAGGAGGAAAGTGGCTGAAATCACCGGAGAGATCCAGCAGTATCAGAACCAGCCCTACTGTCTGAAGGTGGAGCACGAAATCAGGGTGAGCGCTCGCTCTTTAGCATTTTCTGAATTCACACGTTTCGCAGATCCTGAACTCAAAACATGTCTTCTTCTTTTTTTTTGTCGTCGTTGTTCTTGTCGCACAGAGGTTCTTCGAGAACCTGAACCCGATGGGCAACAGGAGTGAGAAGGAGTTTTCCGACTACCTGTTCAAAATGTCTCTGGATATTGAGCCACGGAACTGCAGGCAGGCTCCTCGATTTGTAAGTGTTTCTGTACTGGTGGAGGTCTCGAGGTTCAGTTCTGTGCGCTGTTTTACTCCCAAATACACATTGACTGCAGATCGGTGAAGAAAAACGTTGTTTGGCTCTTTGTGCACGAAACCGGAGGACAAAATATTAGTCTCCGTTGTAAATTTGGTTATTTGATAGCAATATCTTTCTAATATTGTTGACCTTTTTTATTAGAAAGCAGCTGGAATGAGGAATGGTCCTGAAAGCTGCACTGTCCAGTATTACTGAGTGGCCGCTGCACAAGGCTGTTTCAGGCAGAATACATTCAGTTAAACTGTAACATCAGTAGAATCAACTCATGTTTATGTCGTTTAGAGTCAGTTAACCCCCTCGGCCCCCAAAAAAACCTTCAGTGTCATTTAGCCGTGCAAATTCTTTTTTTTCGATTTTTCTGCATGAAGTTGGAATTTAGTTTTCAGGTGCTCAAAACATTGCAAACATGGGCTTAAAGAATGAAACAGCAGCTGTTACTCTAAATAATCCACAGATCTCACACATAGGGATTGTTTCTTTAGTATTAAGTTGTTCTCGGAGACAATTTAAGAAACTGGTTATATTTTATAGCGAGTTTCAACAAGCTTCTGATGTGGATGAACCCAAAAGTGTGTATGAACGGTGACTCTATAGGATACTTGCTCGTATTTTTTTAGATAAAACATTACTTTGAGGTAAGGAGACATTTGAATGCCATGTTTTCAAGAAGCACTCGTTTCTGTCTCGGAGAAAGAGAGTTTTGTTGTGCTCACTGTTGGAATTTCTGTTTCTCGTCCCGCAGCCCAGGAAGACCATGTACACTCTGAAGTCCCCAGGGATCCGGCCCGTGCGAACGTCTACCTCTGGCACCCTGAAGGGCCACCCCGTCCCCCTGGAGAGGGAGCCCCCGCATAAGATCACCTTCCGGAGCATCGCCGAGACCGAGCCGGAGACGCCGGCGTCGGCCTCGGTGCCCACCTCCCCGAACACGCCGACCCCTCCGCAGTCGGCCTCCTCCGACCTCAGCTCCGTCTTCATGGATCACGACCTCAGCAGCTCGTATGGCGGTGAGTTCAGCTGACGCTCCGATGCGGCGTCAGACGTCTTTTGTTCCCCTTCTTGAAAATCGGGAAGTGTCTTTTTGAAAGGGGAAAGTTTCTCAACGTGTCTATAAAAGTCAGTAAATACCTAAATTAGTTTCATGTTTCCAGTGTTTTTACAGATTTATTCTATCACATGACTTTCAGCTGGTGGTGGGCTGCACGTTGTCCCTCTGACATTTCACTCTATTTTTATTATTGCAAAGAATGAACTTTAACTGTGGCTAAGTGGACTGTTCTATTTCTGAATAAGAGCATGCTCCTTCCTTGAGAAATCAATCCTCTTCTCCGTCTTTAAATTTTACAGGTAGCAACTCCATATTTGCTCCTGTTCTTCTGCCGCCTTCAAGTGAGTGTGGGCTTTTCTGTTGTCAATGAAGTTGTTTCCCCCTGATTGCTTCCTGCCTGACTCTCCCCATGAATCATTCTTAGCCTCACTTTGTGATCAGTGTGCTGTGACAGTGAGCAGGACCTGTTCTTGATCTCTCATCCGTACCGGGTTTTTTTTTTTTAACTCCGCGAGTGTCTTTTCTCTTTTTCTCAGAGTTCCAGTCTGTGTCTTGCGGCAGCCTCCACCACCTCGGGGAGGAGCTGCTGAAGCCCCCTCCTCTGCCGCCACGAAGGAAAGACGCGATGTCTGAAGCCAAAGTAAGAGCAGGGCATCACTTCCCATCACCTGTACTCATAGTTACGACACCTTTTTTAAAGCTGGAGTGCGAGACTTTAACATCTGAATGAGCGTCCGTTACATTTAAGCCCTTGCCAAACGAGTTGACACAATGCTGATTAAGCCCGTTGCCACCGAGGAGAGCTCTCTGCATTTCACAGTATGCAGGAGTTGTGGCGTCTGTGGCAACTTTCCTGCACTGGCGCAAATATTCCTGCAGGGTGACTTCGCTGCATCCCAATTTTGATGCATCACTCACCGGCCTAAAGGGAACACAATGACTAAAATGTAGATTAGTAAAGGTCTTGTACGCTGTCGAAAAACTTAGTCGTAATGAATCCTAGATGCCTGATGGTGTGAATGCATTGACACCGACTGTTCCAGTGGTTGTCAACTTCTTTGGTGACGCTTTAAAACATAATCATGTTTACTTGTTTTTTTTTTTATTTTTGATTACTTCATTCAAGCGGAATACTTTTATACTCTTTAACGTTTAGAGTTTCAAATAAGTAAAGGTATTTTAAAGGTAAGGTAATTTACAAAAAGAGGAACAATTTGAGGGAAGTCTAAAACAAATGGGTATTTATGTTTTTTTCTGCTTTCTTTTACTCTTAATCATCTCGTGCCGCCTCAGATTTGCGACCCCTCCCCAGGATGGGAACCACTGCCATGCACGAGAGTTTAACCTTCACTGTACACGTCAGGGAGACGCGTTAGGAATGCTGAATTGTTTTTCATCATATAATCGTCGTTTGACCCCGTTCTGATCTGCATGTGTCTCTGTGTCTCAGCTGAGCTCCAGGTCCGACAGCCCCCCAGCAATCCCTCCCCGGCTGCCCCCTCTGCCCAGGAACCAGCCTCGACCGCTGCTCTACAACGGCCCCCCCATGGACGGCCCCCTGCCCAGCCCTCCTCCTCCGCCACCCCGCGACCCTCTCCCCGACACGCCTCCCCCGGTGCCCCAGCGGCCCCCAGAGATCTTCATCAACTACCCCCTCAACATGCAGCCTTCCCCCGTGGGCCGATACCACTGGGACTTCAGCAGCTCCCCGAGCTCCCCCAACACCCCGCCCAGCACGCCGTCGCCCCGCATCCCCCGGCGGAGCTGCCCGCTCAGCGCCAGCCAGAACAGCCTCTACCCTCTTCCTATCCCCATCACCGCTCCGCCTGTACCCCCACGCCACAACTCCAGCCCACAACTCCCCAAACTCCCACCAAAGACATACAAAAGGGAGCTGCTGCTGCAGCCGCCGCTACAAGGCCTCTCATTGGTGGAGAACACCGACAGCAGCCAGTGAGTCTGCGTTGTTGTTGTTGTTGGTTTTTTTTGTTTTGTTTTTTTAAAACACCAAGAGGTTATCTTGAAATGCAAACTTCAAACTGTCTCCTGCAAACTACGACACAGTGGACTCAAAGCTACTGATCAGAAAGAATAACACTGCTCCACACACTCTTAACTCCACCCACCCGCCCTCTGCATCGACCAATCACCCCCTCCCACCCCCCACCCGCTGTGCCTCTCAGGGGATCAGTAGCTCCGCCTTCATCATAAACCCTCTGTGCCAATGAGAAACCCTCACCGGTGTGCCAGCTAATAAACAACAAGGAGTTGAGTGTTTGTGTCTTTTTGTTCTACATGGAGCGGGACTGTTGCTCCTGATGAAAGTTCTCACCCCTCACACTCTTAACTTACTCCACGTCCCACTCCTCTGTCAGGGTGGGGGTGAATGTGGGGGGCCTTGGACTTTGTAGCGTCAAATGTCATGCTTTGTTTCTTTGGGCATTGACATGATCTGGAGTCCTGCTGCAGCTCACAGATTTTTAAGACCTCTCTCCTCCTCAATGATCCACTCAGACGTAGCTCTTTCACAGTGGCTGTGAGCAGCAAACATTTCCATTGATATGTTTTTCCTACGAACTGATAAACAAACAGTTGCCAAAGTCTTATTTTATGCAGGGGGAAAAGGGATTTTCTTTTTCTTTTTTTTTTTTTTTTAAACAAATGTGACATTTAAAAGAAACGCATAGCGGAGGCGACACTGAATCCCCCACCTTGTATCTCAACTGTACACTGTGACTGTATAGACGTGAGTCAAACTGTCTTGACTGTTTTTTTATCCGAAGACAGGCCTCTCCGCAGCCACAAATTGTTGCCTTTAAAAAAAAAGAAAAAAGAAAAAAATCCAACAGCGGTGACCTCTGACCCCAGGCTCCAGTCCTCTCGGCCCCGGATGGGACAGCGAGAGCCGAGGAACACTCCATTTGCACATCGAGTTTGGGCCAAGTCAGCAGGTTTTTCGATCAGACTATTGAAGATCTCCCTCGGCGGTGTGCGACAGCGGGAGGTCTGCCACGATATCAAACGGCACCGATCCAGGACGAAGACGGGGAGAGCTGTACGTTCCTCTCTCTCCAACTCTTCCAAAGCTGATGTCTTAACCGATCCCCTTACAGACGTGCGCTGCTGTCTTGACACTGTGCTCTTCTCCAAAAGCCCCCCTCCTCTTCCTCCTCCTCCTCCACCTCTTCCTCCTCCTCCCCATGACCAACTCTTCTTCATTTGGTATTCAAACGCAGCACTGGAAGCACGCAACCTCCTCCCAGAGCTGGGTCAGCTCCCCCCAGTGGCTGCTCGACGTACCGAAAAAAAAAAAAAAAAAAACATGAAAAAGAGGAACTTTTTAACCCAACTTCTTCTTTCTGTCTCTTTTTTTTTTGTTTTTTTTTTCTGCTTGAAAACATTTTGTTTCACTTTGGAAAGACTGAAATAATCCATGCATCATGCTCAGATGTGCCTTTTATTTTATTTTCTACTTTACAGAAATAAGCAAATGGTGTCTAAAATGCTAAAAAATAAAGTTGCCTATGTAATGTTTAGAACAAAGCTATACACTATGAAATTGTACATGTTTGTGGATACTGTGTATATATAACATGTATACACTAACTAAATAATTTGTATAAAGTGGCAAGTTTTTTTCCCGTTGTATTGTACCCTCATCCGCATCTGTTCAGTCGAATATTGCCTAATAATCCAATGCTGCTACAGTCGGATAAAAAAAACAAAAAAAACAAAAACAAAACAAGAAAAAAAACAGGTCACTGTCACTAACTTACTTACAGACAATCTCCAGTTGAAACACTGGGAGTATTAACTGAGGAAAGCCATTTTTTCTTCCCTGCCCCGTAGCTGTTTTAAAGCAATGAAAAAAAATATATATACAGTTCAGTATGCCAAGCACTTACTTAGACGTGTGCTTCACTTTGTACATCCTACTAATTGCCTTTTTCTCCTTTTCAAAGATTTTTTAATGCTAACATTCATTAAACAGAGGTTGGGATTGTATTAAAGTTGCAGTTGAATATACAAAGACCGATATTCAGTTGCAAGTATTTGAGCATAGTGAAGAATTGGACATTTTTTTTCTGAGAAACACACTTTGTGCACTTTAGGCTGTACTGTTGAAGAGCCACAGTTGTTGATAGGTCATGTTTGTAAATGCAATGGTCCTATGCAACTGTTCAAACTCACTTTCTACATGGATATGGATATTAAAAAAAACAAGTCTACAACCTCTTTTATCCACATGATGTGTGTAAAAGACACAAACACCTGAGGATGTCTGACAACCACGAGCAGGATTTCAGCAAAATGAGAAAAAAAAATTATAATCTCGTGCCCTGTTTCCTCTTCGTCTTGCTGTATTTTGTGCACGATGGCGGACGATTAAACTTCTGATCAAACTAGAGATAAAAGGAGAGTTTGAGGATTTTTAATCGACAGCTGAAGTCAAATCACTTCGCTGTCTTCACTCATGTTCTGTCCATTTTCCAAGTTTCCCAAGCCAGTATTGGTGGTGTTAATTTTGCCAAATTTGTCTTTTTTTTGTTTTCTATGTTTGTTTGTTTTTTTGTTTAGTTTTTTTTAACCCCAGCCCCGACAGAATAACAGATTGGTTTTCCTCCAGTGGCACTGTAACAGCTTGATCCAGCAGTCGGTTTATTTGATGGTATGTGGCCTTTTAACTGCTTTGTATTAATGGTCTTCATGAGATTAATAAATCACCCAGTCTTATTTTGTACTGAACTACTCATTTCTCTCCTCGTTTTTTTCTTTTACTGGAAATGTAGCTTTCTGCCTCAGCTTTTGTTGGGAAGTGGTTTGAGATATTAAAAAATAAATAAAGTATTTGCTTTCTGTTGACAATAAAATTTTTAATTCAATGCCACTTTCATGTGTCCGTTGGCACAAATATGCATTTGCAACTAGCATCCGGTTAGCTTAGCTTAGCTTAGCGTAACGTTAGACCGGAAACTGAAACCGCTTTCCTGGCTCGGTCCAAAGGTGACAAAATGTTCGCTAATGAACACGTTATATATCCTTTTTGTTTATTTGAGAAAAATAAAATAAAAAGTGAACAACAACTCGTGATTTTACCAAGCGGGCCGTTTCTTGGTTCTGAGTGGTTGCCTGGCAACTAACCTACTCAGAGAAATGGCCTTCGTTTATACAACGAATTGTCCTTTTTACATCTCGGTTTTTTGGACACCTTGCATAAACTACATACAACATATTAATAAGTGGGGTTTAGAAGTGCTGGCAAGTTGAGTTTGTTGCTTTTTAACAGAGCCAGGTTTAGCTGTTTCCAGACTTGCGTAGCGATCTAACTAACTACACAATCAAGAGGGACGTTAACTCTCCAAAATGTCACTTCACTGCTTTCATTGGATATTAAAATATACTCATTAAATGTATGAAGTAATATTTATTGGTAACTTCAGACATTGTGTCATACATCAGCACCTCCAGTTTAAAAAACAAAACATGGTAAATGTAATATCATTTTTTTTTTAATGTAAATCTCCGAGGAAATTCTTAGTTTCAAAAGTGTAATAATTATTTTTCTCAGATAAGTGTGGCCCTTTGATCTCTCTTATGTCACATATCAAAATGTAGCTTGACCCAAACAAAGCTGTCTTCCGTATCCCCAACAAGAAAACGTGTTTCAGCGTCACTCATCCGTCCTCCATGCAGTCACGTTGCTGTCGTGACCATCTGGGGAAATGTCTCCATCAAAGAAATCTCAAATTTGGGGCTCCCATTTGTAACCTCAACGTTTTGTGTGCAACAGTTATTTTTTTTATTTTTTTTTATTGATGGTCCTCTTGTCTCTGCTGGGGGGGTCAAACGGTGCTGCAGGGCCCCTCGCTGTCCTCACTGTCGTCCCACAGTCCTCCACCGCTCAGGGCCGCTGCATGGGGCCCTCTCTGCTGAGCCAGGCCGGGTCTGAGGAGGTGAGACATGTCAGGCCCAGATAAGTAACAGGTCAAAGTATATTTAACTCATTAATCCAGTTTTTTTATATATATTTTATATTGTATCTGCATTGACGGCACCAATGCAAGTGTGAATCTGGTTTGTTTCTCCATGTTTTAGTACAAGCAGCTCGTACGTCGATGAAGGCTCTTACCTCAGATGTTCTCTGCTCGGGTTGAAATTCAGAAAGCTTCGCCTCGCTGGGGTTTGAATCGGTATGAAGCCTTGTCTGTTGTCTTTCTCCGGAGCTGCATCCGCCTGGTACACAAAGTGATGTGGATATATACAGAGAGCAGGTCTGACATTAAACAGCACTGCACTGAGTTGCCAGGAAAAAATATATGGGATCAATTGATTGAAGAAATGCTCCACCAATTGTATTTATTCCACTGTTATCTATGTCCTCAGGGCTCTGTCAAGACTCTGAAAATAACCCTGATGTCTGCATTTGCACAACAAACTGGAGATGTCTAGTTTGAATTCACTTTAATTGATTTTATTGAAGCCACTATATGCAGATTTTTCTTTTATGCAAGTATAGTATCTTTCAAATGTTCTGATGGCATATGTTTTGTGTGTGTGTGTGTGTGTGTGAGAGAGAGACACATGGTTGTCTGTGTTGATAGAGGTTTTAATATGAGAAAGTTAGAAGGTCAGTGTAGCTTTGGCAGAAGGTACTTCACTTATTATTTAATTCTCACTTTCAAAGGATGCTCTGACTGTAACATACCAACAGTGGGCCCATGGACAGAGCTTGGGACTCATGTTACAAAAAAAAAAAAGCTAAATACCTGTTTGGATGGATCATCCCAGATGGGCCTGAAGGCACTCTTGGGATGTAAAGGAGGCGACCCCTTCCTCACATTGACCAGCCTCTTTCCGTAGGAGCCCACGAGACACGGCGTCGGCACGTCTGCACACGGCCCCGCGGCGTTTCTCAGAGGAGGGTGAGGGGTCAACCTGGGAATCTGCCACCTCAGACACACGGTCCTCTCTCTGGGCTGCTGGCTGCACGAGGGCTTCAACAGCACCGGCACCTGGCTGTCCTCCTCTTCGTCCTCCTCTTCGTGCTCCTCTTCGTCCTCCTCTTCGTCCTCCCCGCTGATGCTGCCCGTGGTCTCCCTGCGCAGCGTGGCGTCGGGGCTGCAGGAGGTGACGGAGGAGTAGTCGAAGGCCGAGGTGTCGTCCTGGTCCGTCTCGCAGTCCTCGAGGCCGCGAGGCGCCTCCGGCCCGTTGGTGCCTTTCCCGGTGAGCTGGCTGTAGGTGCCCTGGCCCGAGTCGCTGTGCTCCCCCCACGCTGCAGCGTCGGGGGTGAGGAGGGCGCAGCGGGTGTGTCCGCAGTCCCGGGCCGGCTGGGTCAGGAGGGTCAGGTCTCTCGTGCAGCCCTTCCTCCTCACTGGGCTGCAGGACCAGCACTCCAGACGCATCGAGTGACAGCCACCGACTCCATTACTGACGGCCTGCCGGTCGTCTCTGTGGGAAGGAGAGTCCACATTTACTTGTTTTCATTATTATCTAACTTCCTCTTACTCTTTCCATCCTTTTCCTTATTTGCTTTCCCTTTTCCTGTCATTCCCCCCCCGTCTTCCTCCTGTCATTGTTTCTTTCCTACTTTCATTCTTTACCTTCTTCTTTCAATGACCCGACAACTGGACGTATTATGTTCTTTTGACACACACGTGGTAGTTGAATTCCCTTTTTCCTGCCGACCCTCCTGACTGAAGAGCTCCTTCCACATCTTTGCACTGCAGGACGCTCCCTTGCTCGCTGTGCTGACTGAGGCCAGCAGGGGGCGACACTCACCTCTGAGCTGCAGCGTTGGACTGACGCTGAGGCTCTCTGGTCTGTTGGCTCCTGGTGCAGCACTTTGCAGAGGAGCCACCTGCCACTGAATCAGAGCAGCTGCTGTCATGCAAAGAATGAATATGAAGTTCTGAATTTGTTAACGAGCCAAAGAGAAAAGTCTACACAAACATTTGATCTGATATGAAAAGGCATCGATATGAGATTTGATCATTCTGGATCATCTGTGAATCTGCTACTCCGTCTCTTGATGCCCTGACCTTTGTCCACCTCCTTCTCCTTCCTCCCACCGGACGTCTTCCTCCAGGATCACATGACAACGGGACAAAATGCTCCTCAGCGCTCGCTCGGTCCCCAGCAGGAGGCTGCAGTCAGGATGCTCTTTACCCGTCCACTGCAGCAAGTTCTAGAGGAAGGAAGAGGAATATTAAACAACAAAGTAAGGATTAGGGTCAGTTTAACTCCATATTTTTTCATTTAAAAATAAAAAATAAAAAAAACCTGTTAACTATATGTATTATGACTTGTGGTACCTCCTAAAAGTGTTTCTAAATCTTTATATGCGTTCACGAGGCCTTTAATATTTCCAAGTTCTTGTGTATTTTGTCGTCTACAAACTGGACTCCCTGTGGCTGCTGACTCACCTGTATGTGGCTCAGGTAGCCGTGGATGCGAGAGACAGGTGCCAACAGCAGGTAGAGCAGTTTAATTTCCTCTCGCTCCGTCTGGCCGCTCTGTGAAGGAAATATCCATCAGCATGTCTTGTTCCTCGGGTACTTTGTGAATAAATACTGTCGACGCTTATCACTTCAAATACCTGCATCTTCTGCATTTTCTCAGAATGATTTAGCCTGTTGAACTCCAGCGAGAGGAACGATGCCAGGGTAGTCGTGTATTCAAGGTACATGTCCGAAAAGGTAGTCTGGACGACCCAAGTCAAAGCAGTCGTGAGCGCCTTCACATTTCAGCAAAATGGACTGAAGTCTTTTTTTTTTTTTTTTTTTTTTAAAGTGAACCAACTTACATCGTTTTGTCCGATGAGCTGCACCAGGATGTCCCCAACCAGAGATTTCCAGTGTTCTGCAGTTAATCGCTCCTGCAGGGTGTTTCTGAAGAGCAGATGACGCTGTAACAGCTGCTCCACAGACTTCAGGTGTGTCTGACTGGATCACGACACAAAGAAACAAGGGAGAGGAGCTTAGTTGCAAAAGGACAATTAAAGCAAAGACGATCCAATTTGAAAGTTTGCATCCGTGTTGATCGAATATAAGCAACGATTCATAATCTGTGGAGTTCAGTTGTGTTAAAACGCTTCTTTTTTTTTTTTTTAGACAGGACAGACCTGTGCTGTTGTTGTTTTTTTCTGCTACGTCATATTCAGCACTCAGATAGATAGATATATAGATAGATAAATACTTTATTAATCCCGCAAGGGGAATTTTTACATACAGGTAAGAAAAGAACGATATATACAAAAATAGAATAGAAGAAGAAGAAAAATAATAAGAAAAATGCACAATATATACGACAAATAGAATAGAATCATAATATTATATTAATATTAAATTAAATTAACTTACTACGGCTCCACAGTCGTCTGGTGAGCCGGTGGCGACCTGTATTTATCATACAGCTGGTTTAAGATCGACACGTACTCCCACTCAGAATGCAGAAGTTGCATCGCCACCTGATGTCGAGCATCTGTACAAAAAAAAGGAAGATGTGCCTTTCACTCGTAATGTTCATACTTCAACAAATAATGTGCCAGTTTCTGGATGGGCCTCAAGTTCATTCCCCAATCTGATAATGTAAATGTAACTCACAGAAATAAGGCGCTTTAAAGTGGCAATCTCAAAAAGCTTTTCATTTCAATATGTAATCTGTTTACTATCTATGGCCAAAGGAGGCAACACAAGTTTCACAATATAAATATATTTGCACAATTCTGAAAAACCAGATTCAACAAAAAAAGACTCCAGACTGCTAAACTCTGAGCACAATTCAGTGTTTTTACTCAAATAGAAATTCTACATCAACCAGGACTGAAATCTTAGGCATGGCCACTTGAACCCCACTAAAGTTGTTAAAGTTTTAAAACATTTAGCTGTTTTTAAAAAGCCAAGCGAGGACATTTGGAACAGTTGAAAACACCTTGTGACGTTTCTTTTTGTTTGCATGTTGTTGGTTGAATCTCTTACACCACACCGCTCACCTGTGCCTTCGCTCAGTCCTGCTTTGAGGCCCTGCAGGAAGCAGTGGAGCAGCAGTTTCCCTCTGGACAGAGCGGCTGGCGGAGCAGACGAACAGTCACACGGCCTCCGCTCGCAGGCTGCTTCTGCTGGATCTCTGCTGCACGACGGAGGACAGATGGCAAAATGTCTCTCTGCAGGTTTTTTTTTACATGTCTGTTTCAGAAACATGGCGTCAACGGCTCTTTTATGAGTAATTGTTTGCTGCGCGCCACTGAAAACTGTGACATCATTAACATGAAACGCATCCTGCTGGATTCCCTGTAAACAAACAAGCATAGTGAAGAAGACTCTCCTGTTCTATTCTGCGTTTTACACTTTGATTTGACTGAGATTTACAGCACCAACCACGAAAGAGTTATACTGGTCTCTAATTTGAGAAATGAATTGTTACACTTAACTTCTTGTATGTGTTTTGTCCTATTTGGCCGAGCTTAAAGCTTTCAGTCTCAACTACATTCAGATGAAAGAATGAGTTAAGTCTGATAATAAAACCAAGTGAAACACGTTTGTCTTCCTCTATGAGGTAAAAAGGGGGGAAAAGTTAGATTAATAAGAAATATGGTCTTCATTTTGAGAAAGAGGTTTGTCACCAGTCCTCTGAACTATGATGAGATTTGTTCAGATATTTCTCATGCTTTATTTTCTGATCTGTAAAGCTCTGTTCGTGTGTTCTTCGTTCACCTCTCTCTGTGTTTGGATGTGGAGATCTTTCCATCCTGCTGAGGTCTCTGTCTGTTACTGTACAGCTGCAAGATCTGACACCGCATCCCTCCAAGCTCCTCCTGCAGGAGGACGAGACGCCGGGTAAAGCTCAGGAAGTGTCATTTCGACTGTAACTAAACTTTTTCACGTTAGATATTTTCTCAACGGCCGAGCTGATCTGAGTCTCACCCTCAGAGACTCGACCAGCGCCTCCAGGCGGAGAGCTTTCTTCTGGCAGCTCCTCCTGTTCTCCTGCAGCTCCTCCCTCAGGTACGTGTCTCCATGCTGGATCTGACTGAGCTCCATCAGGGCGCTGGTGAACCCCGTCTTCAGCTCCGACACCATGCATTGCAGCTGAGGGGACAGCAGGGGTCATTTATTATCCAAAAATACAATTGGATTCATTAACAAGACCACAAGGGAGTTGGCATTTACACTTCTTACACTAAAAAAGAGCTTTAAATATACAGTGAACTGTCTCTTTAACAAAGCCAGGCTGGCTGATGAGGGAAGGTGCAGAATACCTTGGAGATTTCAGAGACAAGCTCTGCCTCTTGAGGCTTCATGACCTGTACAGAGAGAGACACACAAACAAGGCTGTTTTGCAAACACCCAGTTAATAATCTGCACAAACCATCACAAACTGTTTGACATTTCGAGCTGATGAACTGTAAAGAGAACAGCTGAGTTTGGTATTTCCACCATGCATCGAAAACCATGTAATTCTCTCCAGACAAAGATCAGCATTCACACAATGGGGACAAAGCAGGAAAGTCAACCTGTTATTGTGTCCCGTGAAGTGAATCTTTAACCTCTTCCTGACAAAATGCACATCATTTATTCTTCCCTACCTATAAATTAAAGCCTATACATTTACAAGAAGAGTTTGAATGACATTCTTAACCAGATTCAACGACTTTCGTGCCCTTATTCTTGTTTTTGTCTGTGGTACCTGCTCCGATGTTGCCCCTGCCAGCAGCCCCTCTGCTAAGGAAGTGGCAAGCCAGCCAAAGAGCTCAGCCCTGCAGGGGAAATGGCTGCAGGAGCCAAAATCCCTCCTTATAAGTCTGCTGACAGAAGGGCAAGCACGGATCAGCAAAAAAAAAAAAAAAAAAAGAACAAAAAATAAAGGAAAATGGAATATGTGATCGCCTCATGTTTTAAACTACAAATACATCCTATCAAATCAGTTCTAAACCAAAATGGCAGATCTCCGTAGGTCCTTTTATAACACTTTTAAAATATGCAGTAGTATATAGCAGGTTGCAAGACTATGAGCATAGCTACCTATAAGCATATTATAATATTTCCAAAACTAAATCATAATATCAGTGATTTTCCAAATATAAAAAAAACATGAAAATCACAGAGGTATAAAAGAAAGCCAAAGGACACTCACCTCAGTTACAGCTCTCTAATGTTGCGTCTCCTGACATCTGAAAAGATGCAGTGAATCCAAAGAGACTTAAAATGTCCAGTGTTTCCTTTTCTGTGGAGAAACTTGGTCTCAGTCATTTGCAGTGTTTGAAGGCGGTTGTCTCGTAGAGCTGCGCACTGCTCTGTGTGGACAGCAGATGTCCCGCAGGACGCTCAGTGAGCAGCTCTGTGATGAACTGAGTCAGGATCAGGATGAACCATGTAAATGCTCCAATGGAAGTATCGCTTTCTGAAAGGTATTATATATAAATATTTTATTTTTATATTATATTATAACTATATTCCACTCAGAGACTGTTATTTTACCAACATGTGTTTTTTTTTATTTTTTTGATTTCATTAGTTAACTTGAAATTATGTATATATATATATGTGATATATTGATATATTTATATATATTTATATATATATATGTATATATATATTTATATGTATTTATATTTATATATATATATGTTTACATATATATTTATATTTATATATATATATGTGTGTATACGTATATATTTATATTTATATTTATATGTATATATATATATATATATATATATATATATATATATATATATATATATATATATATAAATATATACATATATATTCATATATTTTTTATATATATATATTTTACAACTAACAGGCTTCGGCTTTTTTGGTCCGATTCCAAAAATCTAAATAATTAGAAAAAAATAATAATTAGATATTCGATGGATGTTGTCGCCGATCGTTTTCTTCACTCCGACCGCGTGTCGCTGTCCGCAGAAATAAATCGAGCGCACACGTGCCTAATTTGTTTTGCAGAGGGGCGTGGTTAAGGGACAGTACTCGCATATGATTGGCTGCTGGGCTCAATGAGTTTTCAAAATCGGAGCAGCAGCTGACGGAGCTGTCAAAACAGCCGACAGGAGGGCAACGTGACCAGTGAGAGGAAAGACAAAGACGCACCGTGAATGAAACCAACTATAGGTACCTGTGTGATACTATACAGCGCTGTATCTTATTTAAAATAACGGTTAAGAAAATATTTTAGGTAATTGTCCTCTGTGTCGCGAATTCGGTCTGACAGATGAGTTGCACAGCTAACGTTAGCTACCAGTAGCCACACACGTCTCTCCACGCAACATTCAAATACATGCATTGTTCTGCATATTATGTTGTCTTCGTCTGGATCTGAATACCTCGGCTCGTGGAGAGAAAGCGAGCTGCTAGCCGGACTAGAGCGTGTTTAATTCATGGTTTACAGGGCGGTGTGTAGCCTAGCTGCTGGCTGACATGGTCGCTTATTTAAAGGACTAGACCCGTCGTGGTTGTAGCCCTACTACAAACTCATGTTCAGGAGAACAATAAAGACCTGCACAATATAACAAAAGCCCTGAAACAAATGCTAATATTTTTGTGAAGTAATCAAAAACAAAAATATCCTCTCCTCAAGCAGAGGGTGCAGAGGTGCACCGACTAATATTGTTTAAAATAAACATGTTGTACCTTCTTCCTCCTGCTGTCTCAACAGCCTGTTGGACTGGAGCCATGAGGTCTAGTGAGTTTGACTCTTCATCTGAAGAGGAGGATGTTGGAGAGGAGCAGCTGACGCCCTTCATAGTCTCCTGGTAAGTTTTTAGCACTTTTCCTTTTGCCAAAAAGTTTGTGCATCAGTGAAAGTCAGTTTGTTTGTAAATGGTGACATGTAAAGACATATATATATATATATATATATATATATATATTTTTTATATATATATATATATATATTTTTTTTTTTTTGTGTATATATTATATTTAATATATATTTGATTGGCTTTAAGGTTACCTCTGTCCATGGTGGAGTGCTCGCAGTTTCTTGGGATATGCGCACTACCAGGTAAAACCCTAGTTAATCATATTTTTTTGTGTCTCTGCATGTTGCTGTTTTTTCTTTATTGTAAGGTTTTTGTGCAACTGACAATAAAACATTGTTTTCCTCGTTTGACTTCAGGTTGCAAATACAAAGACATCCGCAGGAGTCTGGAAAGAGATGTTGGTAAGACGACCTTGTTCCTTACTGGTGCTCTGGATACAACCATATTAACATCCACATGTAGATCTTTTATTTGACCTTTCTTTTGAAATACCTCATTTCATTGAATTTTGGAAATGTTGTGTGAGCGTGATTTTAGAAAATGACATACTGCAACTGAAGGCTGCAACTAATAACTGTTTTCATTGTCAATTAATTTGATAATTTTTATTTTAGTTATTAAATTATTTGCTCTTTAAAATGTAAGAAAATAGAGAAAGTACTATTTGTCACAATCACTGTTTCCTAAAGGCCAATGAAGCTTCCACAAATCATTTGTTTTGTCTCAAAAGTAATTAGTTTGGTGTTACATAAGACTAAGAAATTCAGCAAATACTCATTAAATATATTTAAGAAGCAAGAACCAGAAATTGTTTGTCATTTTTGCTTGAAAAGTTTCTAAAACCATAAATCGATAAACAAAATAACTGCTTTTAAGTGCGAGTGTTGAGCAAGTGTCTGATATAATGTTCCAGACATCAAAACTCAGATTTCATCAGTGAAAATTAACGTAACAGAAAGTTTAACTTCAATGTTATTTCAGTCTGATTATCAGGCTCAGGCCAAAGGTCAAAGCTTGTTTTAAACCGGCCTCGTCAGAGGAAAAAGGCCACAACTTTAAGAACCTGCTTTACATCTTTGCCTCCTCCTCGTGAGCAGAAGAGCTCCAGAACCAGGGGGTGCAGGAGGTGTTTGTTTTCTGCACCAGAGGAGAGCTGACCAAGTACCGGGTCCCCTCCCTGCTGGAGGTCTACCAGCAGCGGGGCTTCGCGGTCCACCACACGCCCTTCGCGGACGGAGACGCCCCCGAGCTGGAGCGGTGCTGCCAGATCCTCGAGGAGCTGCAGGTCAGCCTCGAGAACAACAAGAGGACTGTGATCCAGTGAGTGTGGAGATTCTCAATTTAAAAAAAAAAAAAATGTCTCTTTAAAAAGTTGCATCGGGGTGAAACAAAACATTCACGCAAAATAAACCTTCTAATCACGTAGCGTATTTTACATTTCCCAGTTTATCTTCCTCTTTCTTCTGGATGAAAGAGGAATAGGAAATGGCTTCCAACATCGAAGCGCTCAAAATGTGTTTTAATTAGTTTTAACTGGCAGTCGAAAGAGGTCATGCTGGTTGTCGTGTTACGGAAAGTAAAGCAGTATGAGACCGACTTCATGAAACTAAACATGTTAATACTTCTAAAACCAGTTAAATGTTGATGATGAACCTTATTTTCTTGGTCGCGTTTTAGAATTATTGTATTTTTCATATATTAGAGCACCTTCGTACTTGCAATGCATAAATTAAACTATTTAACAGAAGGTAAGACTTCTGTTGTTGTTGTTGTTGTTTTTAACCCAAAATATGAAACAGCCTTCGCTCAAAAGATAAGTTTTCCTCGGCGAGATGCAAAACTGGTTGAGTGAGAGCATTCATAAACCATAAACAAGCTTAACTCAGCTGATCTGCATGAACAAGAGGATTCATGAAGTAGAAAGTAATGAAAAAGAGATAACGTGACAAACTGTGATCCTTCTTGTTTTTATTGGATATGGCAGCATGACACTATAACAAGAAATATATATATTTTTTATGAGGTTTTAAGTAGTATCAAGAAGTGTTTTGTGACACACAAGAAAACGTTCTTGTATAAATTGAATAATTTGCTTTCTAAAAGTGTAATACTTGAAAGGCCCCTGAAAAGCTCCTGAAAGGCTCCTGAAAGGCTCCTGAAAGGCTCCTGAAAGGCTCCTGAAAGGCCCCTGAAAGGCCCCTGAAAGGCCCCTGAAAGGCCCCTGAAAGGCCCCTGAAAGGCCCCTGAAAGGTCCTGAAAGGCCCCTGAAAGGTCCTGAAAGGCTCCCTGAAAGGCTCCCTGAAAGGCTCCTGAAAAGCCCATGAAAGGCTCCCTGAAAAGGCCCCTGAAAAGGCCCCTGAAAAGGCCCCTGAAAAGGTCCTGAAAGGCTCCTGAAAGGCCCCTGAAAGGTCTTGAAAAGCTCCTGAAAAGGTCCTGAAAGGCTCCTGAAAGGCCCCTGAAAAGGCCCCTGAAAGGTCCTGAAAGGCCCCTGAAAAGGCTCCTGAAAAGGCCCGAGAGGCTCTTGAGTCCCCAGGCTGATGAAGCTGATGAGGCTGATGAAGCTGATGAAGCTGATGAGGCTGATGAGGCTGATGAAGCTGATGAAGCTGATGAAGCTGATGAAGCTGATGAAGCTGATGAAGCTGATGAGGCTGATGAAGCTGATGAGGCTGATGAAGCTGATGAGGCTGATGAAGCTGATGAAGCTGATGAGGCTGATGAGGCTGATGAAGCTGATGAAGCTGATGAAGCTGATGAGGCTGATGAAGCTGCTCGTCAGGAACAAACTGGTTGTACTGGACTCGCCTCGTGTGTGAGAGAGTTTAACTGTCAGTGTGAAGCGCGGTGTTTCTAAACCGTGTCAGTGAAGGTTTAAAGATCGACATCGATACGGATTATTATGCTTTCTGCTACAGTTCTACCCTGTTTTGTGTTTTGTAATATTTAAAGTATTTCTAAACATTTATGAAACGCCAAACCGCCCTGGAGAGCCAGAGCACACAAAGACTTCTGCTTTCCGACACAGTCGCCCTCGGGACTCCTCATTACACAACCGAGCGATTTGCTTCCAGCTTTTAGCGTTTGATTTGATTTTTCCCCTTTTTGTTTTTGTTCTGCTTCCCCCTTCAGCTGTTACGGAGGCCTGGGACGCTCCGGATTAAGTAAGAATATCTTTCTTATCCCTTTTACTTTGAGAGTCGTTCTTTGTGTCGTTTATCATGTGGGTTTTGTTTTCTTCATATCGATGAAGAGCAAAACCTCCTGTCTGAAAAATGCACTTTTTTGAGAATACAAAAAAAAACTTGTTTTCTTGCAGAATGCTATTTGTTAAGGATACCCAATATAAAATACAAAAAAAGAAAAATATACAAAGTGCAGATGGGAGTTTATTCCCACTTTTCCTGGATCATTTTGCACTTTGGCCATCGACATTGTCAGTTTATGTTGAAATGTTTGACCTTTTTTTTTTAAAATCAACACCTGACGTCTTCGTGTTTTCAGTCGCTGCCTGTCTGCTGCTCCAGCTCTCGCTCACAATGACGCCCAACAAAGCCATCGAAATCCTCCGTGAGCACCGAGGAGGAGGAGCGATACAGACCGTGAAGGTGAGCGCTCACTTCTCCTCCTCCCTGAATCGTCTTTGAGGAACTGTCCCGCACGCTGGCTCATTAAACATGACAAGTCATTAGCATTCATGACGACCATTTTCTAGGGCACATCAGAAGTGTTGATGTTGATTTCCAAAACTTTTTAGGCTGCCATTTATATCCATTCACTTACTCAACACCTGCTCAAGATTTTTACATTTTTTTTTATATTGTTGCGTAATAATTAAGTTGTAAGCAGCAACTATTTTTGAATGTTTTTCCCTAAAATTCTTCCATTTTATTTAGTTCTTCGTCAGTATATTCTTGTTAATAATAATAATAATAATAATAATATGGTCCACCATCAACAGGAAGTGACTCTGTTGTCCTCCAAATAGTCTATTGGATAACCAGCCATTGCAGTTAGTTTTCTTGAATTTGCTACTACTTCTCATTATTATATTATTTATGTAAAAGTGTTGCGTGTTTTGAGAAGTTTACAGTAAACGTGACCCGAAGTCAGAATGTCCACAATTATGAAAATAAGTTTGATAAATACCGTAATTGATTTCCCTGTAGTGCTTCGACATTAGAGTTGCTGATAAATGTTGCATTCAAATACTATGTTGTGAGAGAATTGACCTCGAAAGACAAACTGTCAATAATAATATTGCATTACAGATAAATGTTACATTTATCCGCTAGATGCTACCAAATCCTACACACTGTGCCTGTAAGTTAAGTTGTCCTTGTTAAAAATGTTACTGTGTGTTTGTTACAAAACAAATATTGGGCGACATATCTTTAGAGATCTTTAAAACATTGATATTTGCTTATAAAATCCAGTATTGGTCAGACTGATTCCATTAAAAAGGACCCAGACCTGTATGTTACGTGCACTGATGGCGTGACCTTTAATGCAATCGTAAAAATAAAAGTGACAATATTCCACCCGATGTAATGTCAAGCGAGTCTCAACTGTTTAGAAGTTCTGTACCATTTAATGAACATGTAAACCAACTCCTTAATTTAACTTTCCCTGTAGCAATACAACTTCCTTCATGAGTTTCGGGAAAAGTACGCGGCCTACCAAGAGAGCAGAGAGGTTTCCAAAGAGCGCTCGGTGTCCCGGTGATCACTGCACTTCAAATCCGTGAAAGTTTTCATCGTGTGTGTGTGTGTGTGTGTGATATGTAATTGTATTCTGTAATGATTGCACTTTAAAAGAATACTCTTAATATATTGCTTTGTTTTCTCCTCATTATAATCACATTAAAGACTTGAGGATATCCTGGTGGGGTTTATTGGCAAGTTTACAACACATTAGCATTAAAAGTTACATTTAAAAAAAATTATAGTTTGTCATAATTGTTGATGTCAACTGGGAAAGAGTCTCCTGCTGTTTCTATTTTTATGTCCACTGAGCTACATTTTCTGAAATACCATCTTTTCTCCTGCTATTGTTTCTCATTACATCGTTTATTAGCCACTTCACTAGCATGGCTAATAAATATATGTATTTATGCCACTCGTGAACTCATGTCCTTTTTTAAAAGGTTTTGAGTTAAAACAACATTCCAGTCCATCATAACAGAGTGGGATAGTTTTATTTAGATTCAAACAAACTCGAGTTGTTATTTCCTAGATGTGAAATGATGGGATCCAATACATAAAAATGTTGTTATGTGACAAATGACCATAGCTTTCCCTGATAAATGTACACACTTGAAAATGGCAATAAATACTCTGGTGTTTATGAAAATGTTTGTCTAATGGCCTCCATTCTACTGAGAAAACAAAAACATCACTATCCAGATTTTCGATGGCTGGAAAAGACCCGACACAGCGTGTAGTGCTTGATATCTTGGAAACATAAAAAGTTCAATTCAAAACATTGAATAAATAAACACTGGAGTTCTTAATGTTGAGTATTTGGTGCTGAGGTGAACAAAATGCACAAATGACAAAATGTTAAGTTTAAAAAAAAAAAAAAAAAAAAAGGTACATTCAACAGTTTCCCACCGAAGTTCAAAAGCACTAAGGAGAATAACACGTACTGTTGCTTCCTAATGCTCCACTATTATTGTACTGTTGAGTCTACCTTCTAATTTATTGAGAGCTGCGAGAGCGATTCTACACAAATACAGGTCACACGTTGCTGGCTACTCTGGAGTCACACTTAAATATTGCCATTGAGTTCAACAGGGATTACATCATGTAAATGCGATGATGGATATATCTGAAGTATGGAACGAATACATCAGACGGTTCTGACAACCAGATTGTGATTGTCCCCGTGCAACACGCTTCACAAAGTGATAACAACCCGTGCACTTCAGCCCTCACTGTACAAAACAGTGCCTTCAAGTCCAAAAAAAAAAATATTTTTTATTTTTTTAAAGACCGTATGCATCTGAAGTGTAGTTTGCATTTAAGTATTTGTCTTAGTGTTGATAATGAATCACGCTGCAGGTAATAAATTAGCTGTCAAAGCCCAGAATCTAATTCACAGGGAAAACTAATGCGGCTCAGATTCTCACAGATGAACACACACACACACACCTGAAAATGTCTACCTAAATTTGTAAACACTCAAAAATTGGAAGCCAAGATGAAAGAGGAAAAAAAAAAAAAAAAAAAAAAAGTTAAATTCCAAGCATCATAATCACACCATTTTTTAAAAAGAAAAAAAGAAAAAGTCCATTCCGGTTTGTCCGCAATTTTCATAAAATTGAAACTATAGTGCTGTGGAGGAACGCTGCGACCGAGATATTCTCTTAAAACGGGCTAAATGTTTCCAGAATGACACTCTGCGCTGTGTGTGTGTGTGTGTGTGTGTGTGTGTGTGTGTGTGTGTGTGTGTGTGTGTGTGTGGGGAGGAGGGGTCGTCCGCTTGAAATGGCGTCTTGTTGCTGAACGGTGGTCTCCAGCAGGTCCAGTGTTCCAGCACTAAGATCATAGTGTCTGGTCGTCTACTGTACATGCAGGTCCTTTTCCTTCGGCGTCCAGATTAAGAGCTCACCAGAACATAAATCATCCTGTTTTTTTTTTTTTAGACGAGAGGAGAAAGTGGGACGAGTTAAATACTTACAATGTTATGCAGTAATATCACGTAATAATCACGCGGCGCCATGTTGGATTTTACAGGGTTTAACGTCTTCCTCTCCGGTTTCGTTAAAGAGGTGATTGTGACCGACTGTGTAATACAGCCACAGTTAAAAAAGGAAAGGAACACACAGACTGGGTGTTAACAGCTGGCCTAATTAACACACATCTTAATCTTGAACCAGCTTCCAAAATTAGAATACTTAATTTGCTCCAGACTTTTTTTTTTTTTTTTTTTTTTTTTACACTTTACAGGATTCAATTGTTACAAAGTGGTTATTACCAAACTACATAAAAGTCACGTGCAAATTACGTATTTTTTTAATTTTTTTTTTTTTTTCTTTTTAAACGTACAACAAAGAAAATAAAGCAGAAAGAAATCCTCCGTACCCATAAAGATAGTAGAAGAATGACAGCAGGTAGAAAGCCAGTTTGCACCAGCCTTCTTTTTGACAGAACGCCAGGATGTCAGCGTTCATGATGGTTGTTGGGTCGTAGAGTCCTGGACAGCTCATCACAGGTCGGCTCATATACCTGCAGCACGGCGACAGAGTGGTTAAATCAAAATGACACGGAGAGACCAAGCACTGTAATGTGTCATTCATTTTTTTTTTTTTTTAACGTGAGATACTCGCCTCCAGACATGATAAGCCAGCAGTGGTAAGTTGAGACAGAGGGTGAGCCACTCGGCCGCACAGAAGAACATCACACAGAAGAAGAAGTGGATGAGATATTCTGGGAGAACCAGCTGGAAAGAACAAAATGTATAAAAAATGTCAGAATCCACACGGTGAGAAGTCAGTCCAACTCTCACGTTCTTTAAACAAATGATTTAACTGTCCACACAAAGTACTTAATTACTACCAAGTAAGGCGCCACATGGAATGCATGTAAAAGTTAAAGCCGGTCAGGAGACGAAACAGTGTGAAGTTACAGAGCCTCAAAAAAGGCGACGATTGGGCCGTTTTACAAAAGAGAAAGTGGAGCTATTTAAAGAGCCAGACATCTAAAAATTGCCATCAGCTCCACAGAGAGTCAAAGACAGGAGTGAAATACTAATTAGCTACAGTGAGATGCTTATTTTTTATTACCAAATACAAAACGTTAAGCCTATTGCGTCACACTACCGGGCCCAGTTTAATGTCAAATTACTACACAGTATTACATGTGCAGAGAAATGTCACACGTGAGCCGTCGCTTCATACAGTGCTTCATAAAAGCACCGATCTGACACAATGTGGAACGATAAACAGGGTGAAAAATTAAGCAAAATCGCAGTGAATTTGAACACTGACATGTTAGCGTAAACGGAGGGGAGCAAGACCCCACTTGGCCGACTTAAATCTCCCACGGTGAGGCTTAAGCAATACCTTCAGATGTCCTCTGTCTAATGTAGCCAAATAATGTGCGACTGTTTTTTTTTTAAGCTATGCAGCCAAGTCATGAATCACATTGAGTCTTTACCACCGACTTGCTGTTGAAATTTAGAAAATCTACAGGACATTGTTGCAAGTGGAATGAAAAGGTTAATTTTCCACCCTGGTTATGTGTCATGCGTCATCACATCTGACCACAAGTAAGAAAAAAAAAAAAAAAAAACAGGGGAAACCCATCAACAACTTGCTCCGGAGAACAGTTGCGCGTCTCAACGTCTTTTGCAGTGAACACACCACTTCCTGACAAGCGGGGACACACTGGAGTAGGACCATGCTGCGAGCACTAGCAGTGTTGATGCAGCAGCCTGCCTCGGGTTGACAGAGTTCGATGTGGTGCGGGGTAAAGGGGGTGGGGGGGGGGGGGGCAGATGGAGGCACCACATGGAAGCCATGCATTCAAAAAGAGCAGAGGGCGGAAGGGTAGGGGGGGCAACCAACAGCCCACAGATGGAAAGGTGAGGGGCGTGTAGGAAGAGGAAGGTGTGGGGAGGAGGAGAGGGCTATAAATGTGTTGGAACCCTGCACTGTGCTGCCAAATACAAAAACAACTGATCACAGCACAAAACGTGCCAACTGAGCTGACAATCCACACGCAAGAAAGACTGTCCACGGTCAAAACTGCACGTAGTACAGTGGAGTGCATCACGAGGAATCTCTCTTCTTTAGTCACAAAGGTAACTCCTCCCACCACTGAACTCACGAACCAATCGGTGGCCCCGAATAGTGCTGAGGTTGGATTGTGTCGGGACTCTGCAGCCATCTGGTCTAAACCCCAGGTGATGCCGGTCGGAGCCAACACGGAGCTCAGCTCTGCTAACGGCTGAATCTGAAACTGCAGCTTGCGCCTCCATAGAAATAGTGAAACTGGGTAATAATAAAAGTTTAATTTAAAAGCTGGAGCATTAAAGAAATTCCCTGCATCACCCCCTTCAAATGATCCACAGCTCAAAGTACCCACTACTCAAAAAGCTTTGCTACAAAACCCAGTTACCTGATCGGACTTTACACAATTACTCTGAATACTGTTGTGTAGAAGCTTTTCAGGACAGTGTATGTGCCTGGTGTCATGTTACTGTCGTACAATACTCAAGACTAGTTTTCTGACTCTCCCAAGTTAACTGAGAATCTACTGTACCAGTAGCTTGGACACTATTTGCAAACAAAGGGTAGGTTGTAATAAAGATCATGCATGTTTCGAGCATTTGCAAGTCTTTTCAGTTAACAACTACACTTAAGTAATCGGTAACATTGGGCATCTCATCCAAGCTCATATTGTCCACTACTACACGCACCGTGGCTCCTATACTTACATAAAAACAGCTTAACGCAGTCAATTTAATTGGTTAGATGAGGTATAAAAAAAAAAAAAAAAAAGGACAATAGAAGGCAAAACTAATATTCCAGTTGACGGTCTGCACTCTAAAAAGTCACGAAGAATAGAAAAAATAACTAATCCACAACAGTCAAAAACAAATGCACATAAACGTATCTTTAAAAAAAAAAAAAAAAATTACAAAACTACATGACAGTAAAAGCCCTGAAGCACAGGTGGCATGTTGTCTAATCCCAGGCTAAACTCTGGCTTCAACCCCTTAGATTAGTTAACTGAAAAGACGTTTGCAAACACTTCTCCGTGCAAAATGACAAGACTGCAGACTGAGTTGGACTGAGCGGGCATTTTAAAGATTGGTACAAACCTTTATTGCAATTTTGACTCTTTTAATCTTTTTGACCTTTTCAACTGTCTTTTTGCCGTTAACAAAAGTGTAAAAAAAAAAAAAAAAAAAAGCAGATTAGGAAAAACAAAACAACAAAAGGCGTTAGAATTTGACAGCTGACAAGATCTCTGAATTCACAACAGGCAGGATATTTAGCATAACAGTGCAGAGAAATGATTGAAAAAAGACAGATAGGCGGATAAAGTTATCCTAAAATAAATGAAAGACCTTTCAACAGAGCATTTCTGCATGCAGTCAAAGAGGCAAGGAAGTCGTGTGTCAGGGCCGGTGGTGTCACTTACCGGATTTAAAGTGTTACACTGATCTATAGGATTCTTGTAATCAGTCTTCAGCTCATCAAATGCTATTATCTGAGGGAACAAGACGACCACAATGTAACGGTGTACAAAGAGCAGCTCAATGGTAATGTACATTTTATGAACATGCAAAACAAAAATGCAATGCATTAACTGATCCTTCCACCTCCCCTTAATTGTAATTAATTCTACAGTATATGACAAAATAAATGATCAAGCTAAGTTCCCACAGCTAGGAAGGGTCTTCAAAATGTATGTTTTGTTTGACCAACAGTCCAAAAACCAAAATACTACATGAAAGTAAAAATGACACAAACCAGCTCAAAGCAGCAAATCCTCTTTTTTTTTTTTTTTTAAAGAATGCTCTTAACAATAATAAAAATGGACTGAATTGACTTATTTTATTAACAAGTTGGTGTTAAAGCTTCACTGTCAAAGTGATGCCTTCTTCGTAGTGTTGTTGTTGTTGTTGTTGACCCATAAAATGTGTGTTCCTGTTACTCCAAGGAATGATATTTATGTTGTATGGTCATTTATTCCATGCGGTATCCTAAATGAAACAGTAGTACATCAATCTCGTGACTTTTCCCTTGTGGTAAACACGAGTAACGTTAACTATTTGAGGTCATGGTTACGTCACCTCAAAGTTTACGTTCTGCACTTGTAAGGTTGACAATAAAACTATAAAAAGGTAACAAACACGAAACAACGAGGCATGTCGGGAAACGGGTGACAGCGACGTCACAGAGCGGTTGGTTCGTTTCGGGATCTGACGTTAACGTTAGCTAAAAACCTGCTAATAGCAGGACTCCAGTCGTTTGACAAGCCGGATAGATCATTTTATTTATCACTATAAATCATTCTACGGTCAATAAAAGATGAACAATGGAGGAGGGATTACGAAAAATACGACAGAATAGTGTTTGTTTAAGGGATTGTGATGATACCGTTAGCCAACTGTCGCTACGAGTCAACGGTCGGATGTGTGTCATTCATTCTAGAACGTTAAACGTTCCATGTTACGTAGGCAGAGCACTGAGCGCGCGCGGCCGCAAAACGTCCCGGGCGATGGAGCCACGAAGACCCGGCCTCGCGTTAGCCCGGGTCTTAGCACGGGTCTTAGCCCGGGGTCTCTGCCGGCCAGCGGAGACCCACCGTCCTTATCTGTGGTTGTCTCCCCAAAAAAGTGTACTTACATGCCAGATGGCGAAGAAGATGAGCGCCGCCGTGAGCAGCAGCGCGAGCATGTAACAAAAGGCCGCGAATGTGAACGCCATTTTTTTTTTTTCCCTGGAGTTCCGTCGGTCGGTTCCTGGCTCGGCAGGCAGACGATGCAGGCAGCTCCGCAACCGGGTTGAGATTTGTCAGCTCGTCTTCTTCTTTAGTGAACGCTCAGCCAGCTGCTGTCCTTTTTGTCGCATTACTGCCATCTTCTGGAGTAATGTGCGTCCTTCAGTGAGTCTTTCGGGCATGTTCTTCACACCTCCACGCTTTGGTTTGACAATGCTCATAATTAACTTAAAGGCTTTCGCAGTGTGTGATCTAATTGATCTTAAAGCTGCTCAGATCATCCAGAATTGCATTTATTTGTGCATATACCGAATTTGACTCAGTTTTGTTGCATCTCTTTTGATGTGCTTACACAGAAAAATAAATAACAGCTAGTAATATTGATAAAAAAAGAAAAGAAAAGCTGGACAAATAAGGTAAAGAATAGACAGGACTGTCACGTACACAAGTATTGAAAAATAGGTGTTTACATAATGTTATATAATTAAAAGGCACCAATGACCAACAATAAAATCAAACATCTATACAAGTTGTATGATTTTATTGTTGGTCATCTATACTAGGTGTTCTGTACTCAAGTACTACTATTTCCTCATCTTTTTATTTATTCATATATTCTTTTATTTAGTCCTCTTTATATTTCCACATTTGTTTTATTATTTTACAGATGAATTATGACACTCCTATGGCTCCATAAACTACTACTGCTACAAAATTAACAGTATATTGTATTGTGTCCCTCTTATCCCCAAATATCTACTGTACTTACAACTTATAGTTCAATATAATAATTAAAAGCAGGCTGTAAATCTAAGCAAGCTACATTGATGTGTATGCATTAGCTATTATATATTTATTCTGACAAAAGGGTGTTGCTTTTGCCACATTTGGTCAATGCACATAAACACACACATCATCCACGTCAGTTTGAAAACAGCAGTCTCCTGAAACCAGAGGGGTAAACATCACTGTCATTTTTATTTGAACAATGGGACAATAGACACTTTATAAAGTATGGGGAAATACAAATATCTCAAGTTTTCACTGATGCCATGAGGCAGCTGGTAATGATACATGTCTCAGGTGTGTTTTCGTTTAAAAAGGAAAGAAAATAGAATAGTAAGCATTTGATTATAGAAGACGCCAACAGCCGAACGACACGTTTGCAAGTTTAAAGTAAAAGACTCAAGAAGCCAAATATACAACGGGTTCACCACATAGTCGGGAAGGCTGGACTCCACGGGACAAAACCAGATACGGATCAAGGGAACACTTCGGGAAGTAGACCACATAACGAGGGGATTGATTCATGATCAACGGACAGTCCATTACAACCTATGAAAAATAGCAGTAGCAGAGTTTTATTTATTTTTTTTTAAAGAAAGTACGGTCAGTAATATTTCAGATAAAGAGCACAGGTGAGACCGGATGTCTGAAATGCAAATGTTGCCCCTTTTTTCCCCCCAAGATTTTATGTGCAAATAAATTCAGTCTAATCATGTGAACTAAATAATTTAAAATGCACGCAACAGAGCAGCAGTCTCTTGAATACGGCATTCGGAAAACTCTCCACATTTCTGAGGTTTCAAGAATTTCAAAATCAGTTCAGTGTAATTTTTCAAAAATAAAAATAAAAGACAGACATCCTTGATTTCAGATTGACTGCGCATTTTTGAGAATTTACCGCGAGATTTGAAAGGGTTTCGCAGGTCGTAGGGTCATAAAACTTCCTTCACCCATAAAGGATATCGAAGAACTGGAAACTACTATTAACATAGAATTAGTCATCCACGTTGGAGATCAATGATCGTCATTCCTGTTGGATTAAAACCTGCCCTGACATGTAAATCAGTCATGATAAAATATTTATATGAAATGGTTTGATTGTGGATACATATCTTTAAGTCAAATCTTTGATTTTACAGATCAGAAAGTTAGAAAAAATATATATAATCCCCCAACAAACCGTCTCCAAAAACATATTTGTGTCATGTTTACAATTTGGCCTCATCATCATTCTTTTTTTTTTTTTTTTTTTTTTTTTTTAAAGAGACGTTTATATGACAAAATAAAAAATTAAGACACGGCATTGGTATGGTAGAGGAAGCATTATGACATCATACATTACTGTATGTAGGGGCCTTTAACACTCCATTATGGGTTTTACAAAGTAAGAGTTGCGCAATAAGCGCCCCACACCGATGAGCGAACATGTGGATAACATCTGTGCCTATTGCTCTTTAATAAAGTTCAGATCAATAAACAAGAGCTGATATGAAGCTTTTATTAAGGATCAGATCCAGAAAATGGAAGTTTCTCTCTCACCGCTCACACAACACCAGCATGGAGCACCAGCAATACAATTATCTCTTAGCAGATTTTAAGCATGTTTTTGTAGCTTTAACCATCTGAGGCTGGACGCCCAGCTGTTAAGAGCCACTAATCCTTAAAGTACGAGCAACTGGTTTGACTGTTTGATTGGTTTAAAAGCTGTTGTCGAGGATCATCAGCAGGAAACATGGAAGACTTGGTACTTTTGAGGCGTGAAATACACACAATACATAGCGCAAGTGTTTGGAAAGTGACACATGCTACGTTGTTTTAACTCTGCACCCCAACACATTGGATTGGAAATGTGAAAAGCAAAAAAAAAAAAAAAAAAAATTGTCACATTAACCTCAGTCTGTGCTTCATTTCAAACTTAAAATGTAAATCGTATAAATATTAGATATTAGATACAAGCCACTGGCACATTCAATACGCAAATATCAATATCAGCCTTCAAAAAGCGACGCTGGCCGAACACCTGTTCCGTATGGAAGATGGAAAATTACCGACCAGGTCTAAATGTTAAGCACAACTGGCATTTATGAAGCACAACATTCATAAACAGTAATAACAGCAATAGCTATATGATGCACAATATTAGTGAACGCGCTCCCTAGAGACACAGTGACCCACTTATTAAAACGGAGAAGAGATTAAAAAGTGTGCCGTGTTTTCAAGTCTGCCGCGTGGTCTCCGGAGACGGAGGTTTGTTGCAAGTCATAAAATTGCTCAGTCTGGAATGTTTCAGTGGAAAAAAAAAAATAAATCGTTTTTACAGGAGAGCGATATCGTTGCGACAGATGTGCAGGTTCGAAAAAGGCAGAATGCAGCTTTACCCGTGAGTCACAGCGCTCTCTCTCCAAACAGATGAGATCTGAGGATGAGCAGCACTCGGGGGGAGGAGGGGGGAGGGAGGGAGGGTGAGGGGGTGGGGGGGGCTGCCAGCCTATTCTTGTGCACAGGAGAAGGTACAACACATCACATACAGGTCTGAGGATTGGTCTTAGTGTTACTGTCCTTTGTAGACTGGATTACAGTTGTTTTTTTGTTTTTTTTTACCTAAATCATAATCTAATAAATTAATACTGAAGGAAAGACTGACTAAAGCCGAACTCTGAATTGTAACTATGGTTTGTTCGGATGTTCTGGCAGCAAGTTTTATTTTTCACCACAGGAGGAAATTACTGCTATAAAGTATGTGCTTCCGTTACCCTACATACACCAGGAATAAAAACTAAAAACTAAGTGTCCCTCAAATTGTGAACATTTTTAAAAAAAAAAAAAAAAAAAAAAAAAAAAAGGTTAAACTAAAGAAAGTTCAGCAAAAAACAAACCGCTGAGTATAAACTACTGAAGGGGGCAGAAACTATTGATGCAATGCCTTTAAGTTCTCCTGGAAGAAGATGCTGAGGAAGGGTGGAGGAGAACTACCAATTCCTCTCGACTTAAGAGCTATCGTAATGCTAATTCACTACAGACACATCACTGGCACGTTGATTGGTTTCGTGGGAGACTACAGCAGACCCGCGTCAAATAGTGTTTTCAGTTTCCGGCTGCCTCGATGGGGGAGGTCTGGTTAGTGCCACACTCAATTGTAATACGCCATGAACTCCACCAAGGAGGCCTGAAACTGAGCACAGAAGGTGTTTTTAAACACTATTTAAAGTCAGGTCTGGTACAGGGAGGAGGGAAACATGAACGGTGGTGTGTTCTCCCCAAGAGATTGTGCAATCTGGATCCTCCTCACATCCCAGACCACTGGATGAGATTACTTTAGCCAAAGATCACGAGTTTCTCTTTCAGCCATTCCTCCGTCAGGTCCTCCGTGTTTCTTATCTCAAACACCTGTAACAACATACAAAAGGAGCAAAGCTGTAGAATTTTCTTTTTCATACAATAAAAAGGGAAAAGTCTTAGGATGCAGTTTAGAGTAAAGCGTGGTATCAGCTGTAATAGATGTGCGATAATATAATAAAAAAAAAAAAAAACACAGCTAATATATGAATGTGACATTAACACATGAGACCAACAGTGTGCAGCCACGCCAGCAGCTCTGTGAGGCTGCGCTCAGGCACAGTGGTGCTTTGAGCTCAACGCTAACCTTGATGAATGGGGCCATTTGTCTAAATCCACTGTGGTTCACGCAGGCGACACAGTTCATTATCCATGCAAAATGTCTGTGTATATTATGATTTAAGAAAATGAAAGAACAAAGAAAGCATGCCTATCCCTGCCTCTCCTTAGGCCCACCTTATTTATTTATTAATAAAATAAATAAATAAATAAATATAAATATAAAAAAAATATATATATATATATATATATATATTATATTATTATTTATATATATAAAAATATATATATATATATATATATTTATTTTATATATATATGTATTATATATATATAAAAAAAAAAAAAAAAAAAAAAAAAAATAAATATATAAATAAATAAATAAATATATATATATATAAATAAATATATATATATATATATATATATAAATATATAAATAAATAAATATATATATATATATATATATATATATATATATATATATAAATATATATATATATATAAATAAAAATAAACTGCAAGTGCCCACAGTGTTGCCCAAATCATAAACAAACAAACAAACTAAGTATACTAAAACAAAACTAAACGATTAACTAACAAAAGAACAAAATCTTAAAATCTAGAAAAAATCAAATCAAAATGATCAAACATCTCGAATAATTACACAATACGACCTGTGAATGAAATAAACTCAACGTGAGCAGCAGCTCACTGACCTTGGACATCCCAACGGTGTGCACCAGTTTGTTTTTGCTCCCCGCGTACATCATCTGCTGCTCCGGTCGGCAACCTGCCGGACACAAACACGGCAACATGAACACGAGTGTCACGTGACGATCGAGCATCGCTCGCTGAGCAGTCGCTCTGGAGGAGTTCTTACCCACGGGGCTGGAGAAGATGAAGCAGAGCGGGTAGGAGATGCGCCCGTCATCGTGGAGGTATTTGTAACTGTAGACGATAAACGTTCCTGGTGCTAAGGACCGGCAACATATTTCACATCGGCCCGGTCGAGTCACAAGGAATACAAAAACTGAACGATTGAAGATATTTTTAAATCAGATGGTTCACTTCAAGTTTAAATACACACACACACACACACACACACAGGCCTTGTTGCAGGATGAATATATTACCATTTAATTATGAACCTGAGTAGCTGCTGGAGTGTTTTATATCACAGACTTGTGATATAAAACAGAAAAAAGGCCAAGAAGTGACGAAAAATCATTTAAAACACTATTAAAATAAGACTTTGACTCATTCAAAGGATATCTGGGCTGTCTCTCAGGCAGTACATCCCTCAGATCATCAAGAGAAATATCCTGAAAAAAAACAAAAGACACATTTGCGATGAGCGGTACATTGAGGCACTTCGTCTCTGTTGTCGAGCAATTTCTTAAATGACACGTTAATGTAGAAGAGCAATTATCCAATTATCCATTCATATTTAACAGCTGGACGTCCAAAAACTCATTTTACTGTCCAAAGTTGAACAAATGGATCATTCACAGAACTGTTTGGTGCGTGAACATTTAGAAAGTGTAAGTTGAACATGAACAGATAAAAGAATAAACTACGACATGTTGTAATGACACGTTTAATAACTATTATTACCGCATGTTCCTCTTCAAGAATAACCAGCTGCTTGTCTTTATCGATCTTCACTGAGGGGTAAAAAAAAAAAAAAAAAAGAAAACGTTAAGCCATCACATGAGTTTGATACTGGTTACGTTCAAAAGTAACACATTTTAAGATTTAAAACTAATTAAATACTTAAGAGGAAGAATACTAAAACAAACAAGTTGTATGATATTTCAGCTCATATTTTTCTATCACAGATGTACTTAAAAAGTGTGTGTAACCTTTGAAGTCAGAGTCCGTGCACACACACACACACACACACACACACACACACACACACACACACACACACACACACACACACACACACACACACACACTTAATCCAATTTAACAGCGATGACATTTTGATCCACAGATAATGGAGGATGGAGCTTAAGCTTAGTTTGATGCAACGCAACACTTTCTCCCCACCGGCTGTACGAAGACGCATCTCTCCGCTCTGAGCTGCTGATGAATACCGGAGCGGCCCAAAATCCAACATCTCCTTATTTTTACTGTAACTCTGCATCCCGCCGACGGCTTTGATGCAACAAAATGTCACGTTTTAACATTTTAAACTCGCACCTGGGACTCCTCACATCATGACGTGTAAATGTCATGTGACGACCCCCTGTCTGCCATGTGGCCGTTGTCCCTGCAGGAGGAGGGTGGGGGCGTGGCAGAGGGTCAGAGGAGGAGGAGGAGGAGGGTGGGGGCGTGGCAGAGGGTCGGAGGAGGAGGAGGAGGAGGAGGAGTGGGAACACCTGAGTTAATTAGCAGCACTGGCAACACATGGGCCTTGTGCACTCTGTGAAAAGGCCCTCTGGTCTCAGTTGGTGGCTCCGCCTCCTTCTGAGACACCCATCTGGCTGGGGGTTAAGATTATGGTTTGTTTCGGGTCTACAATCTACAACACTACACACACTTTCCACTCATGCACTCACCTACACTGCTGACAGTACTGACGCCACACGCCACAGCTACCTAAGTTAATAAACCTTTTTTTATTAACTACTTTGTGTGTATCCCCCCTCTTTGTCGGCCAACACAGGAAGTTAGCGTCGCAATGGTTCCCTCGGCAAAATAGCCTGTTTGGGAATTTTCCATTGGACTTTGGGATTTTTGCAGAAAATAAGCAACTGTGGCAAATGTTTACGATACTCCGCGAGTTAATCGTCACAGATTAACACCACTTGTGTGATTTCCGCAGCCTGAATGCAATCAGCAGAACGTCACAGCCTCTGGAGCTCGTGTTCACCGCAGACCTTATTTCAGGCATTTAACCAGAAACACATTAAATAATAAACGTTGGCTTTGAGATGAGGGAACTAAAAAAAAGTGTCGAGACTCACTCCTGCAGCACCGTAACACGTTATCAAAACTAATTGAAATACTCACTAACGATGGCCGCGTTATCGGTCTCCTTCCGCATGCGGAACTTCTTCACCATTTTAACCAGCTCTTCGTCCACATCGCACACCACCAGTGATTCACTCTGGGGGGGAAAAAAGGGGAGAAACATCCACTTATATTTCAAATTCATGAAGTAAAACCAGCGGCACAGTACACAGATTAATCTGAAAAACAGCTAACAATCCAAAGGTTAAATGTTGGGATTGAAGAGTAATTAATTAAGTTATTTTTTTTTCTCATCCTCCATCCATTAAAATCTATTCATGGCTACATAGAACGTATTTAACGCCGTGTATATTAATATCCCTGATGTCATTGATGTGATCCATGTTAAATGTTCAGATTATCTCCGGTCCATCCTCATGTTTACTCAAAAAAGAAAAAAGTTGAGAATGTAAAGCAACACATCTGCATTTCTGGCAGTAACTTAATGAACTGGAAAACACAGAAAAATATTACAGTATGAATACCAGGCTTAAAGAATATATATATATATATATATATATATATATATATATATAGCAGCTTACGCCCTCCAACAAAGTGAATTGTGAGTACAAATAAAGACATTTATGACAATAAAATGCTGCAGTGGTGGACATAAAGAGTATTTTAACTGCCACCTTTCATTGCTTATAGTCAGAAAAATATAAATAAATATCTCGTCATCTTAAATAATAAGTTGTATGTAAATTGGCCTCATGTTTTTGATGCTATTTGCAGAGGGTTCACATGCTCGGCAGACAGCTGCGGAGTCAGGCCGAAGCTTCAAGTGATTTTCATGCATTTTTTTATTGCTAAGCTGTAAAGCAACACGTTAGTATCCCACTTTAGCAAAAATATAAACTATCTTTATTCAGAAGTCCAATCTGACCCACAGACTTGAAACATAAACCAGTAAGAACAGGATTGTATTGGTCCCCTCCCCACACACACACACACACACACACACACACACACACACACACACACACACACCATTACATAACTCCAGCACAAAGACACAAACTCCTCAAGAGTCTCTGAATTCTATAATTACACCTTCCTGAGCAGATGGCTGGTGGGAGTCAGGATTTCACTGAGCTCAGGGAGAGATCTTTACAGATTAAGGGTATGTGGTCGGGATGAGAGAGTTGGAAAAACAGGATGCAGAGGATGACAATGCGGAAGAGACATGACAATAATAAAATAAAAAAAAGACCACAGGTCGACTTCTGGTCTGAGCTCCTGCAGCCACTGACAGATAGCTCCCTGGTTTCTGCTCACAGTTCATCCAGGAAATAAGAGGTCAGCTAACTTTAACCATACAGTTAATTTAATGCATCTTATGTGTAAAAAATAATTAGACAAATGTTGTCCCTGAAGACAGTTGAGCTGTCAAATAAAAAAACCCCGCAGGGCATGATTATTCATCACGATGAGCGAGCTAGCGATGAAGTAGCTGGCCAAACCCAGACGTGTGGAAGCACATCACCGCTGCGACGACAAGCTAACCAGAGTTAGCTACACTGATACAGGAAGTCCGCCAGCTTGGCCTTCAAAATAAAAGCATACACTACTGGACGTCTTTAGAAGAAAAAAAAACGAAAAAGTGGAGTAAGAATCATATTAGAGCTGAAATGATAAATCCATTAGTCCATCAGGAGAAGAGTAATCATCGACATATTTTCAGAATCATAATAGTTCTGTGGTCTGAGAGTTTCCAGTGTGAGGATTTGTTGCTTTTATCTGTCATATTTGATAGCAAACTTAATATCTTTGGGTTTTAGACTGTTGTTTCAACAATGTCATCTTGGGCTCTGACAAATTACAATGGATCTTATTGCACTACTTCATGACACTTTACAGAAATAATAATTAAGACAATAAACTGCAGATAAATTAATAATATATTATAATACTCAAATACATGGTAAGTCCTCAATATACATCCACCTCATATAAGCACACGAGCCAACGCTTATTACGAAACATTAATCACTGAATCAAAGAAACATGTGTAGCACATTATTTTAACATTTACTGAGGTAAGCAGCACTGCAAAATAAAAGCTACTAATTATACAAAAAGAAGAAAGGAAATAAGACCTTACGTTTCCCATATTATTTAGACTAGACTTACAAGTGATTGAGGTATCAAACGTTTTGGTTTTACATAAAATACAAAAACTTTGTGGTCGATACTGACAATAAAAAGTAAACCATTGCTTTGTGTGAGTGTAGGATTTACTGCAGTATGACGTCAGACTTTTACCTACATTTATTGTAACACAGTTGTTGTTTTCAAAAGTAATTCTTATATTACTTTTTTGTGTGAATTGCATTTTTATTGTTGTTGCTTTTTGTTCCACTTTAAGGAAATGACTATTGCACACTCTGTTTTGATGAGAATTACTTTCCGTTTAACAGCATTATTTGATTTTAATTTGGTCTGAAAAGTAACTATGACTAGAATGCAATAATGGCCATATATGCTGCAACGATCTAATAACATATATTACATGAAATATTATAGATGCTTTCATTTTATCAGATTGTGTGTGTCCGACATTAATTATAAAATAACATAATATTACAATACAATTGAACTGGAACTCGTGATTCACAACAAACCAATACAAAAAATAATATTCAATAAAGTCATTTTATTGTGAAATCCATAACCGGATAAGCCACACCTTCCCTCGTGGCCAGCTTGACACTGACACAATGGACCGAGGGTGGAACTCATGCTAAGCTAACAGGCTAACGCTGCCAATCTATCTGCGGTCTCACTTTTTTCCTCGATAATGTTCCGGAAGTTTATGTGTGTTCAGAGCTCAGGGTCAGAAAGCAGACCGGGGGAGAAGTAAAGAAGCTCAGTCGCAACTCACCATTGTAGTAGAGTTATTAAAAAAGATCCCTGAAGCTGCAGCTGCTGCTCTGAATGGTAGAAACGCCGACAATGTTTTTTTTTTTTTTTTTTTTACTTCACATCATCTTGTGACTGGTTGGACCAATCAAACACGCGCCCCTCGTCCAAAAGATAAATCTCTCCTCACTATGGTCCTCCAGAATTATTGTCCCCATTAAAACTAATGTGGTCTTATTAAACTGTTTCAATGTTAATCAGGAAAAATAACTCTAAACAAACACTTTAGTTATTAATAAGTTTCTGGTTACTTTGCAGAGTAAGTTTATATTTAATATAAAACTACCCAAATTAGGTCTGAAATTAGCTCCTTATACAATAATACTTGTATATTCAGAGTACTGGCAGGGCTGGGGGTCTTTTTCTGACTTTATTACAATGTTGTTGTAATTTTGTCACAGAGTATACTAAAGTAAATCATTATTAAATTAATATTAATCCCTTAAAAGGTAACTTAAGACGACAAAACAATACCAAATAAAAGCATTGTAATCTACTTTTTAGACTCAAGGCCGAATAACCAACAATAATAAAAAGTTAAACTGTTAACAATGTTGTTTAACGTTATGTTTTGTTAAGTCAAATTAACACATTATTAATTTAAGAGCATTTAATAGTGATTTGTACACGTGAGAGCGCACATTGTTTTTCTTACATGTACTGTAGAGAAACAAAGAGCTGCACATCAGGTTTTATTAAAATGTAATGACGTCAGCTGGCATATTGCTGGCATATTGCCAGCTGACGTCATTACATTTTTATGTGATTCTATTTAATCACATTAAATGTTACACAGAGAGTGGAGGGTCGATAGGGGCCACAGTCCGGGCCCTAAATCTAAAATAAAGAGAGATGTCGCTTTATAGAATATATATCTGTATATATATATATATATATATACAAATATATATGTATATATAGATCAGATATATGTGTATATATACGGATCAGATATATGTGTGTATATATATATTATTTTTTTTAATTTATGATTTTTATAACATATTTGTCACAGCTCGTCCCGCTCTTATTTTCTTTTTACTTTTATATAACTTGTTTTTAGTGTGTGTGTGTTTGCGTGTGAGTGTGTGTGCGTGTACATATTTTTGCGCGTGTGTTCCGGAATGTGCCCACCCTTTCAGAATACGTCATCATCGAAGCGCGTGTGCGCGCGCACACCTCCCTCCCTCCCTTCCTTCCTTCCTCAGAATTGTAGTCGCGAGAGAGCGGAGCCAACGTTAGCTTGTAGTTGAGAGCCTCTGCGGGCTAAATTAGCTGGCTAACTGGCTTCAACTGCTGGACACATCATCTCCGTCACCTCATATTTCACTTGAGAGGAGTTCATCTTCCGGTGAGCTCGCGTGACTTATCACTTTTTTTTTAACTACTTATTCCCTTTTTGACACAGAGGAGCTAAAATAAACAAACGAGCTAAGTGAACCATTTCAGTTAGCCGCTGTTAGCTCGGTCGGTGGCCAACTATGCAACAGCAGTTAACTAGAAACTGAGAGGACTACACCTCCGTGGATAATGCAGCTAAAGCCACAGCTGGTCGTGGGGATATTTAAGTTTGATCGAGAGGTTTCGACTCTGCCCCAAATGGATTTAGTTGGTCACCAGTTTGGGATGGAAACATTTACTGTGCTATTACTCAGAGCCTCTGTGTGACCAGCCCTCTGTGTTTGACAGCTTGTTACAACTTCCTGCTGTAAAACTAATGAAAGTTGTGTCTTGTCTTTTTTTAGATCATGGCAGATTTCTCGGTGAGTTCAAAGAATTGCACATTTTTTTTGTGGTGAAACAGATTTCCAACTGTGTTCAGAGAGTCACTTTCCCTTTCTGTTGCCCTTCAGCTGTCAGATGCCTTAGGAGACGACTCTCCAAGCAAAGCAAAGAAAATTGGGAACACGAACCCGACTGCTCCCGCCGGTAACCCTGCGGCTCCTCCAAATGCAGGGTGGCCAGGTGCAGCCCCGGGAGCTCCCACCCAGCCCTCCGCTCCGGGTGACTTTGGTGGTGGATCATCCGGCCCGGGGGCGCCGGGGCAGTTCCCATATACCTCGGGTCATGGGGCACCGGGGCAATACCCGGGACCCCCTTCGGCACCTGGCGGGTTCCCCCCTGGTCCTGGGATACCTGGACAATACCCACCTGCACCAGGAGCTCCAGGGCAGTTTCCCTCCAGCCCCGGAGCCCCAGGGCAGTTCCCGGGCCAGCACCCTGGGCAGTTCCCGGGCCAGCAACCTGGGCAGTTCCCAGGCCAGCAACCTGGGCAGTTCCCAGGCCAGCAACCTGGGCAATTCCCGGGCCAGCAACCTGGGCAGTTCCCGGGCCAGCAACCTGGGCAGTTCCCAGGCCAGCAACCTGGGCAGTTCCCCGGGCAGAACCCTGCGCAGTACCCTGGTCAGCACCCTGGTCAGCACCCTGGGCAGTTCCCTGGGCAGTACCCACCTGAAGGAGCTCCAGGACAGCTACCTGGAGGCCCTGGTCCTTACCCAACTGGACCATTTCCTTCTGGCCCCGGAGCTCCCCCTGGGCCTTACCCAAATGCGCCTTACCCAGGAAGTCAGCCAGGAGGAGGCAACGGGATGTACGGACCCGGTGGTCCAGGTGCATTCGCTCCTCCAGCATACCCTGGTGCAGGCTTTCCCCCAATCCCCACTGGGTCATGGGGACCACCTGCAGCGGGAGGCTTCCCTCCTGCCCCCGGCTCCTTCGGTCCTGGCCCTGGGCCTATGGGTCCGTACGGTGGGCCTGCCGCTCCGGGAGGCATGCTGGTGAGTACCAACCCTGTTTACAGATAACATCATGTTGCTTGCTTTCTGCATTTCTTTGCTGATGTGTTTTTGCTCTGGTGGGCAGTGGAGCATCTCTCTTGGGGTGGCGGTCTTTGGGATTTAGGAAATGACGACCAGCTACAGTGCCGGCCACTTTAGCGGGTCTCCGGCTGACCTCACATGGATATTCTAGCACAGGGTTTCTTCTAGAGTATTGAGTGTGTCTGGTGTGGTACTGCTGACGGTGAGAAAAAACAGCTAGTTTCCTGCCTGGTTGGGATTTACTGCATGACGGTACATTTTCAGTGAGGGCTGCATTATGGATCGTTTCTGTCTCTTGGGCTCTGCTGGGGTGCAAAGCAAAACATAAAGCAGCATCAAGAAATATTCAGAAGGAGTTATCAAAAATGTATTCTTGTCTTTCAGCCCAGATATAATCCACCATATAATTGAAAGCAATGAACTCAACTTTTCAGTCGGACAAGGACGTCACTTCCAGAATCAACATGTGGTTTGATTAGGCAACATGAACATGTGGAAAGACTATATACGCAGTATAGTGAGGATATATGTTCAATCTGCCTGACCAATGTATTAAGTTAATTAAGTGCAATATATGATTTATAATTACATATTTACACGGAAACCATGTTTAATGTATGAAGACACATTTATATTCTCTGATTAAAAAAAAATAAAATAAATAATAATTACAGTTTGATTCAATCTTGTATGGTCACATTTGTACATGTTTAAGTCTCAAAAGTATTTTTTTGTCTTCTGTCATTTTGCTCAGAAGTCACTTTGTACTGTTGATGCGTTGCTGTGATAAAACTGTTGAAAACTGATTTTATATTTCTTTTTTTACTTTCCTGTTCTTGTCACGAGTCTTTGTCAATGGCATAAGAGTGTCGAACTAAATGGAGGTGATGACTCATTGGGGTGTTTCTTTAGCAATGTGGGCCGGGTCAAAGTTTTGAATAATGTTTAACTAAGAATCCCCTCACTAGTTTGTGATATTTAGTACTTGCTGTTTATCACCAAGTTCAGAGTATTAGTGATCAAATGTGAACCATTCTACTTCTGTCCCTGGGGATATTATAAACATGATAAACAATGTTTCTTTTTGTGTATTTTTTGCCTAATAAACACAGTAAATCATAATTCCTCATCATGCATTTATTTTTTTAAACTTAATTTTTAAAACAGAGCACTGTAAATGTATTGTTACAATTTAAAAAAAACAAAACAAAAACAATGTGAATATTTCTCACAGATGGTGCCGTATGATCTCCCACTTGATGCTGGAATTATGCCACAACTTGTAATCACGATAGAGGGGGAGCCTGTTCCGGGTGGAGACAGGTACACTCGTCCTCTCATTCTGCTTCCTGTTTGAGGAACACAATCGGAGGCCTTATGATAACGCCACATCCATCCTAATCCTCCAGATCATGTTTGGAAAATACCTAATTAATTATCAATACTAACCACATATATCCTGTATTCATTGGACAGTGGATCAATGATTTAGTTGTGAGTCCTGATCTTTTTCTTGCAGATTCCAAATCGACTTCTTCAAAGGTCCAGATGTCGTCTTTCACCTGAACCCTCGATTTCATGAGCAAAGCGTTGTCAGGAACTCCAACCTCGGTGGCTGTTGGGGGCCAGAGGAGCGGGAAGGACATTTCCCGTTCGTTCCCGGACGCCGTTTTGAGGTAAAAGTGTTTTCAGTGATGGACCTGTGGCGAAGACAAAACAACAAACGACATTTTACCTGACGGCCATTATCGTTCCTGATGTTGTGCAGTCTGAACCCGGCGTTGGGATCCACACATAGCATGTTGTGCATAAACCTTTCTATTGCCCCTCCCCCTGCCCCTGCCCCCCCTGCAGCTGAAGATCCTTGTGGAGGAGGACTCGTTTAAAGTGGCGGTGGACGGCAACCACCTGCTGGAGTACGAGCACAGAGTCGGCGGGCTCGAGGAAGTGAACCTGCTGCGGGTGACCGGAGACGTCGACCTGTACAGCGTCGCCCCGAACATGATCTGAACCTCGGCTACCGAACCACATGCTGGACAGAAGACCCGGCGTCACGCTTCACCACCGTGTTTGAAGTCCCTTTCAAATACCTTGATGGAGTTTCTGAGGCACAATAGTCAGTCAAGTGCAATCTTTGCCCACCCGGCACAAACTAACCCTGGGTCAGCACATTATAATCCTTTTCTCTTTTTTTTTTTGCTGAATGATATCTCTTGATATGATCTATATTTAAGGACGTAACAATATCGAAGTAGCGAATGAGATAAAGTGCATCTAAAACAGGCGTTTTAAGGAACTACTAATTTATACCTAATGAAAAGATTGTAGGCCAAGTGGAACATATTTTCCACTAGTACGCTGTAATTTGTTTACAGCACGTGTATGTTTATTAAGCTGTCCTTTATATCAACGTCTCGATAAGCCTTTGCAATGCATGAGAGTGTGATGCTGAAAATCAACGTGGTCTCCTTTCCCCCTTCTTTCTTCAGTGCTGGCCGACCCCCCCCCCCCCCAAAGCTCACTGGCCTGTTAACAATCGTAGGCTTGTGATGAAGTTTCTTAAAATGTATTTATATACAGACTTTGAGCTCCTCCTTTCTTCAGTGTGAATCCTCCCGAGCTCCTAGACTGGAGGGTCGTGGTTTACGAATTATGATTTCATGTTGAAGTCAAATGGAGAGAAATGGTGAAAAGTGAGGCTCAATTTAAAGTAAATCGTTGGAAAGGAGAGGGACGAGATCTCTGATTTGTTGCCAAAGATAACAGTGGTACAATATTTTGAGATTATATGCTTATAAATAAAGGGCAAAAAACAAATAATGACTGATAATGCTGTTTGATTCAGAATATTGTATACTTTTCTGCCTGTGCACATAATAAATACTAGTTTCCCTGTTCCCATTCTTTTTCTTTTTTTTTTACCCTAAAGGGGAGAACGCTAATCCTCTGCTCGGAGTCAAATATCAGAGTTTAATAGGATGTACTTCTGTGCATTTGATGTATCATAGTGGTAGAATGTATATCGTCGTCATTATTTTATTTATACAACACAATTTATTCTTGGACTATAGCTGAAATTGCTATAGAACAGAAATAAGACGAAGATTAAAGAGAGATAAAGTAGATTTATATCACAATTCATTCTTTGACTATAGTTTTAAAATGTTTAAAACAAAAATAAGATTAAGATTAAAGAAAGATTAAGTAGATCTATATCACAATTCATTCTTTGACTATAGTTTTAAAATGTTTGAAACCAAAATAAGATTAGATTGAGTTAACAAAAATGAAGCATTAACACATTATTTTGAGAGAACACTTGATAAGGTAAAAATATTAAGCTTTTTTAAAAGAAGACACAGTTGCAGCAGACTTTATTCCAGAGAGAAGGACCATAACAATGACTGAGATAACACATGTTGGAAATACAATAATAAGCTAGGATTAATTCAAACTTAAGCAGATCCTATGCAGAAACTAGTCTAGTTTCCAATCTATAAAACCTGTACCCCACGTGGAGCTGAGGATTTACCTCTACTAGTAAAAGTACATGACAACATGTCTGATTGGCCTCCCCTCCCTGCTTTGTGATCCAAAGGTCGGCCTGCAGTTCCGCCTCAGGCCTCCAGGGGGCAGCAACAACCACAGGCCGCCGCCTGCGCCGAGAGGAAGCAAACCGAAACTCCTCAATGAGGTTCACCTTCACGTAAAATACTTTGTCCGCTCGTCTCCGAAGACCCTGTTTTTTTTTTTTAAATCGTCTCGTCGCCTCGACAACATGAATGGTTCACTGCGCTCCTCGCTCGACGTGGTGGACATCAAACTGAAGCGGGGCTCGGCAGGTAAAGAGCGCCCGGGTGCCTTGACGGTTGGTCGGTTAGCGACGTGTCGAGCTCGTGTGTATTTTGAAGCTAACGGCTAAATCCGCGTCTCAAAAAATAACCCAAAACCTCTCCTCCTCTGTGTTTTACATGCAGCACAAGTGGGGTATTTTGGGTCGTGGAAGCCCGCTGACCTCTAAAAACAGTCGGTTTAATTGTTTTTGATGACATTTATTCTCTTTTCCCGGTGTTTAAATCTTTAAAAGTGACGTTACTTCTCGGCCTGTCAGATTCTAACAGACCGACCATTGACGCCAGTTTAGTTCATGGAACGCTTCGAACAGAACCGACCGTTGACGACGGTTAACATTAATGTAACGTTTGTTTTAAACGTCAAGAGAGACTAACGGCTGGTTTTACTCTCGTGACGTAAGACTGTGTGAACTACCCGAGGAGCAGTGCCGCGTTCATGGTGCACTTTGAGCCACTGAGATAAATGTTGTGATTGAATCAGCAACTTCTTCTCGGGAAAACAAGTGGAACTTTTCACCTATTGGATGTTGACTCTAATATATCCGTTGTTGTTGTTAATGTTGTTGTTTTCTAGGCCTGGGCTTTAACATCGTTGGGGGCGTGGACCAGCAGTATGTCATTAATGACAATGGCGTCTTCGTGAGCAAAATTAAAGAAGATGGAGCTGCAGGGTTGGACGGAAGACTCCATGAAGGGGACAAGATCCTGGCGGTAAAACATGTGCACTTATCATTAGGGGGGGAAGGATGCAGAGGAGGGTCTTTTTAATGTTTTGTGTTTAATAATTATTATAATACAACTTTATTTTATAGCACTTAACTGTGCATTCACAATAAAGTGTAGAAAACAAGAGAATAAATTTAAAAAAAAACAGGCAAGAACAGGTTCAGGTAAGAACAACAGAATATGTAAACGGTGGGAACAAAACGAAGGCAAAGAAAAGAACAATACAACATTTAAAAGATAAGAATAAAACAAAGCATGAGTGACAAGTAGCTAAAGTTTTAGATAGTGGTTAAAATTATGCTGATATTTGGGTGATAGTTTATATATATTTTTAATAAAAAGCAGAAGAGGATCTAAGAGGTAGGATTACAAAATGACAAAGAATTAGTAACCCAGACTGGTTGCAGACCATTAAGAGCCTTTTAAACCAGTAAAATCACATTAAAATCAATCCTAAAATACACTGCTATGTCATCTTTGTCGCCTTTTAAAACTTTAATGTTGCAGCTAGTAAGGGTTTAATGGTTTTATATACTGCTGGATAGCTTAATCTATAATAATACATCAACTATTGGTTCATTGTACTTTGTATTAATAATTGAAATCTGAAAAGTAACTAAGAGCTAAGCTAGCTAGTATCACAAAAAAAATCCCAACTATTCCCTTGTTTTAGATTCTCAGCCGTGAAGCTTTGCAACTTTCATTGTATTAAAGTGAAAAACATTTCTGGTCGGACAAAACAAACACTGAGATTTCATGACCTCGGGCATTTTGCATATTCAAATTGCTTAAGAGTAAAAGTAAATGTAAAAGCACGTCCACTTTGTTTTGTTTTCTTGTGGGCTATGCAGATCAACGGATTCAAACTTGAGGATCTGACACACCAAGTTATAGTGGATCTGTTCAGGGCCGCAGGGGAGGACGTGGAGCTCCGTGTTCTGAAAAAGGTGGGAAGCATGATGCTTTAAAATGACCTTCTCATTGTGTTCAAATGTTTGAGTGGTTTGTTGATTTTTGTGCTTTGTATTTATTTTGTAAGCAGTTGGGGATTTTTTTATTTTTTTATTCTTTTTGCCTTATTGTTCACCACAATAGAAAATTGTCACCAAAACATAAAAGCAGATAAATCTCAGCACAATAGTAAATAAATACCAGGGAACTATCTGAGTTTTTCAGTTTAAAACTGAGAAAACAGCAGACGTGAGGTTTGCTCGTAGCTTTATCTCTCGTTCCGACCGTACACAAGTCACAACAAGATGATGCATTCTGCATAAAAACTTTAATAACCAAATGTTTTCTTCAATTCTCAGAATCAGTGGCCTAAACAATGGCTGCAGTTAAAAACGGGGCTTTTGTTGACTCAAATAGCGCTTCTGTACTCCTGATGTGTTATTTCACACAAGTGTTTTTTAGTTGGTGGAGGTGGTCTTTGTTTCAGGCGAGTTGGCCGACAATGAAACCCAAGGAGAAGCCTTGAGATGAATGATGTAATGTCATATCAGTGAGCGATGTCCTGCTAAGGATCAGAGACAACTGCGTCGTTATCTCCATTTGAACAATTGTTGTGTCTCACGCCTTCGTGTGATTGAAGATATGGCCGGATAATATTTAACACATTTTCTTTTTAATTTTGAGTATACTTCAGTCTTTACTCTGCCACTAATGCAACAAGTTATTAAATTTCCTTTTACGCAGTAAACGCTTCATGAGCTTTAACAAAAACTAGATCCAACTAAATGAGAAGTGTTTTAAGTTTTATATGCAATACTGAGATGAAATCAAACGATAACATCAAGTACGTTTTTAATTTGATTCATCACTTCTTGGAAGATTTATTTAAACTGAAATGTGTCCAACACCAGAATGTAATGTAAACAAACGGGGTGCTCGGTCTTCTGCATTTGTGGTTTAAATGGATAACGGGTGCATTGCTACATTAATATCACCTCCAGTGCAGCTGTCATGCTTATTCTTGTTTTCATATCTGTGTCTTGCAGTTGCCTAATCACGTGAACGGACCGCCAGGCCCGAAACCCGAGCCCAAATCCTCTGTGTCTCCTCTGGAAATACTGGTCGCTTTAGCCGGAGCTGCAGCTATCTGTGCGTTTATTTACGTGCGGCTCCAAAGGAAGCACTTTTAACGAAGCCAACGTCTGTTTTAAGATCAAAAAAACTTTGCTAAAGGCCAAAGAAAAGGAAAAAGGGGTGGGGGATCAAACTCTAAACAGTAGACGCTATTATTATTATTATTTTTGTATGAGTAGGTGTAGGTGTCACTGATGAGTTTCTCCATGTTCATGTGTATAATGTGATTAATGGTAGCTTGTTGACACCCTTCCTATGCAAAAAGGATGCTCTCGTACCACATAGGTTACCTTTAATAGATATCTTTGTGATCGTCAGGAGAACCAGAAGGATGTATATTCCTGCTGCGGGGCTGAGCCCGGGCAGAAACAAATGGCGGCTCATACACAGAATACTATTAAATCCTCGGGTCCAGTCAGACTGGCTCAAGCTTCAGGGTCCATTTGCGAACTGAAAGACGGTGTTTGTGTTCAGTCACTCGCAGGCCTCTGTGCACCTCCATCCCTGAATGGCAGATCTGTCTGAGCGTCGACGTGAGAGGAACCCGCTGTACTTTCAGTTCCTCCAGTGTTTTTTAAAAGTGAATGCGACCGGGAGGTTGATTTTCATTTTTGCACCCCGTTGCACAGAATCATGGGAGGAGTGGCAAACGATAACGTGATAAATTGTGTCTTGTAATTGACTTCGGAGTGCCTTTTTCTGTCTATTCCAAGTAATGGCTTGGTTCTTGTTGCTCCTTTACCGTGATCGAAATGAAAATCAACCCATTAAGCCCATTAAAACGTTAAATTGAAGGATGTTGCTGGCAATAATCTCTATTTTCTTATCGTCAAGAAATGCCATTAAAAAAAGCCCTAAAACCAACAGTGAGTTACTCTGTTTCTCAACACTTTACGACTTCCTCTGCCGATTTTGTTTATCAAACCCATTTATTCAACACATGAAAAAAAAACACATCACAAATATGTAGTTTCACTTTGAAACATGTCTCCGTTGGTTCCTCAGACAGAAGGAATTAGTGCATTTGTTGGGGACTATTTTCAGCTGCGGATTAATACATATTTGGTGCTTTAGTGAGTATTTTGGGCAGCAGGACGGTGTAAGTGTGAGTCAAAATAAACTTTAGTGCCGATGTTGTGATGAAGAAACATGTCACCCAGTGCAACCGTGTAGCTCAGTGATGTGTTTTTAATAATTTTTTTTAGACAACAGTGGAGCTCGGTTGCTCAAATACATCATTCACTACTTATGACTTTGTTGGTTTGGGTCTTTTTTAAATGGGATTTGCTGACCCGTAAGAAAAACATTCTCATTCTCATACTCAAAATACGCATGTTCAAAGCATCACCAAGTCGCTTCACTTTGGAGGGTTTATTCTAAGAGTCACGCGGTCACTCGGGGTGAACCATTAAATCTACATCTTTATAAACAAGTCATTCCTTAGATAATTATCATGTGTCGAGCAGCTCGTTTCTTAACGCTCGGTCGCCGCTGAAGACTCTGAGAGACGCTGCCGTGTTTTTGTTGTGTGTCACAGCCATTGAAGAGGTTCTTCTAATCTTGTATCGAGGCCAGTGCTAATAGTCACGTCGCACCTTCTGCTAGGGAATTGATGAGAGTTGGATTATGTTATAATTTAGTTAATTTGTGTCAAGCATCAACAGCTTTATACTGAAAATCAGTTTTGAGCCAGTTCAATGTAAAGGAAAGTTTTTCTTTAAAGAAATGAGTTGCTGTCAACAATGTTTTTCTTTTGGTTTTTTTTTTTTTTTTTGCACTAGCCACAATCCTGGAACTCCTAACTTCCGTAGAACTGATGAATGAATTGTGTGTGCTGGATGTATTTGTCCACATTTGTCAGTCTGCAGCGCATCTATCATGCAATCCTCTCTGACTGTACGTGGCTCTTGTTGTCTGTAAATAAATTTCTCGTCGCTCTGCTGATTGGGATTGTGAATATGTGCAGGATGCCAGAAAACCTAGATCAGAGGCACTAAAAACTATGTAAAAATATTGTGTGTTTTACATCCAAGCACCTACTGTAATAAAACTCATTCAATTAACCTGATTTAGACTTTTTTTATTTGTATTTAGTTTCAGGGAATGCAGAATATTTCACATTATTCTGTAAATAACACTGTTAATGATCAAATAGATGACAATTTAGGAAAGATTAAAAATACAAATATTAAAAAAATATGAAGTCAAAATATTTTGATAGCAAGTCGCAATTATTAGAAAGACAATATTCTGAGACAATTGTAATTATGAAATTGAAATGTACTAAAAAGTGATAAGATGTCTTAGTCAATATTATGAACTATTAAATCAAAAAGGTTAAATTTGAGATGTACTACTTCAAAATACGAAGTTTTAATTCAAAATTGTGGGAATGAGTCTAAATAAGTAAATAAGATAGTAAGTCAAAAACTTGAAGTATAAATCAACATTATGAAATATGAAGTATATCTTATAATCTTTACAATAATTACAAATATTCTCTTGATATGCCATTAATTGTGATTAAATACATCTCATAACTCAAGATTAATACATTATAATTATTTTTTCACGGTTAAAACTAAATCTGTAAAGTTAGCAAACGATAGCATAAAACCGGATGTTGCCACTTTACCTTCAAATTAAATGTAGACAACTGCGACAAAAACCTTTCTGTGTACAGTACATATTACCATATGCATACATAATACTGTTTACCAGTATCATAATTTAATGGGAAAGAAACATAAATTAATTATAAATAACTGAACGATTAAAATTAATAACGCTGTAGAATATTCTTTGTGCAAATTTGATATCACAAAATAAACCAGAAACCTGTTGTTGCATTATACATAGTTTTTATTTATTTATTTGTTTATTTACCATTTGTACAAACCCATTTGAGTGAGTCATAAAAAAAACTAAAAAAAAACTTAAAAGGTGTTTAATGTGTCACAACGTGTCTAAAGCTCGTTTTCAGTGCAAACGTGAGCACATCTCAGCAGGGTGCCCGGCTGGTGGAGATAGAGCCGTGTTTTTATAACTAAACGCGGTCCTGTGCACCCACCAGCAGCTCGTCTCCCCCCGGCCGGTGGAGGATGCAGCCTCGGAGGCAGATATGATGTAATCTAAAAGCTTCAGTCCCGACAGGAGGGAGAGGGAGGCAGAGCCAGAGCCGGGCAGCACGCCGCACGACACGGGTGGATATCAGCTGCTTTGGCACTTTCTGAAATATATTTTGCAGGTGAAAAGAAGAAAGAAGAAGAATTAAAAAAAACAAAACAACAACAAAAAAAAACGGTTCCGTGTTGCAGGAAGAGTCATGCAGCCGAGGTTTGTCCCCTCCAGAGGCGGCTGGATGCGGACGGGCAGCGGGAGCAGCACCGGCCGGGGATGCTGCTGGTGAACCTGACCCCCTCCTCCTCCTCCTCCTCCTCCTCTTCCTCTTCCTCCTCTTCCTCCTCCTCCGCCTCCTGCCTCCACATCAGCTGTAATTAACCGCCATGGCTCAGGAGTCCTCTCCCGCAGCTGCTCCGACGTCCTCCGGGTGAAACATGGCCCGCTGCCCGCCTCCATCGTCGACGTCGGTCCGCCCTAGCTGTCGCCCTTCTTCCGCCCGTGATGACAGGAGGGCGCCCCGCCGCACACTCCGACACGCGTAGGCCCCTCATCATGTTATCGCCTCTAACGCGTTTTTTGACGTGACATTTTGAGCTCTTGTGGTTTTTATTTCCTCAGGCACACCTCTGACCGGCATTATTTCCACCCCCTCCACCCCCCCCCCCCGACAACGGGTATTTTTGGGAGCCGGGGGAGATGCACCTCGCTTTGGGTGATCTGAGTCTCGCGCGTCCCCAGCCTAAAGTGCCGTAGTGGCTCTGGGACTGTGTAAGCGCCACTTGTCCTGTCTCTTTTCGGGACATTTTTCTGGCTTTTTTTTTTCTCGCTTCTCCAGCCTCCCATGCAGTAGTTTCCCCGCGCGGGGGGAATGAGCAGCCTCCACCCCTCCAGCAGACGCCCGTCCGCCGCCGCTGCCCTCCGCCGCGCGTCCCTGTGACTTCAGAGGGGTGTGGAGGTCCTGACGACCATACAACGTGGAGGGTGGGGACGTTTGCCTTTCCAGCTCAGGTTTAAACCATGGCCAATGAACCTGTCATCCTTAACGTGTATGATATGGTAAGAATCCATCTCAACCACTTGCTTATACTTTTTTTATTCAGTTTTTGTTTTTATTTGTGTGTGTGTGTGTGTGTGTGTGTGTGTGTGTGGTTGTTTGTAGCAGTGTGTCATCTGACACCAGCAGAGGAAGTGAATCCACCACCAGAAATAGCAGGCCCACTACACACCTGTTTCACAAGTGCACTTCACAGCTATTTTAATGCTGGAAGGAGTCCAGTTGGACTCGAACAGGACCCGAAGAACAGGTAGTGTTTTGCCTGCAGCATAGGACTGTTTGTATAAATCCACAGTTGGGCGTGAATCATTTCCCAATGCTAACAAATTATACGTTAATTCTACTCATGGACGTCTAAAGAGTGTTAAATAAAAAAATTGTTTCCAATGGCGCACAATTACACCCATCTTCGAAGACTAAAGAAAAGCCTGTCCGAGTGTTGATGTCCTCATCTGAGTAAGTAAGAACGTCAAATTAAATTTAAAACGCAAAAAAGATGAGAAAGTAGACAATAAAATTCTGTAATTCCTTTAAAACAAGAGCTTCCCTCAACCCTCTGACCTCTGTCACTGTGCCCACAGCTCTCATGATGCACACGCATACAAAAACACACATGTACACACACACACACACACACACACACATGAACCCACACACCAGTAAAGGACAAGGGTCTTCATTCAGACATGTGCCTGGTCTCTTCAGTCTGAACAGCCTCCTGTGTGAATATTACGCAACATGTTGCTGTAAACCCACAGAATTACTCCATTTACACCAAAACAGTTGTGATATTGTTGTGACACTTTTCTTCAACTCCCCATATTTAGAATTTTTTCGCAGTAGAAATTCAATACATTAACACACTTTAATGTATAGTTGTACGCAGATAAACAGAAGTTATATGCGTTTATTCATTTATTTGTCAACAATTAGAACCTCTGTAATAAATGATATAACATCTGTAATTATATTTAATATTTGATGACACGCGGTGTATTAAGCTGTTATTTACTAACATATGTACTGTGTGCAAAAGACATGCTGAGCTGGTTATTATGATAATTACTTCCTGTACAAATGTAGAAGTACTTTGTGCGATCACGATTTGAATCGTGTGTGGGAATGGCGGACCCCGCCACTGACAAGGAAAACTACTACGCAGAGAGGAATCTAATCAGTGTAAATACATTTAATGGCGATAGAAAAAAAATATAGAGAGCTGAAGTGAAGCGGGAACTTCTTGGCTCTGTTTCAGAAGTAAGAAAACTTGTTCAAAATCCCATTGACATTTATAATAAGTGTAAATACAGCCTTGGAACAGAGCCTTTCCCAACAATGTGCCATTTGGCTTGATTCATGGTAGTTTAAAAAAAAAAAAAAAACCTGTCTAATATAGTTGTTTATTCAGTATTTATGTTTTAGCAGCCTTGAACAAACACCATCTCCCTCAGTTTATATGATCACGAATGTGTTATATTTACCAAACATTATCTGTTTACACACAGATGCTTCAGGAGAGGAGTCATGGTTGCTGACAAAAAAAAAAAAAAACACTGAAAATGTTCTTATATGTGCTTACAACGACACTGTAAAGGGTGGGTGGATGATGTTAAATGAATAATGAATAGAATTATAGAAAGTCTGCAGTTAAAAAAAAAAAAAAAAAAACTCACTGAAGTGTTATGAAACAGAATCATCAGCGCGCTTTTCTTTTGCTCACCTGAAGTCAAGTATCTCAACAAATGCCCTCACCTGTTAGCTTCAGTGAGAGTCAGCTTGCTCCATATTTTTAACAGATTGAACATGACATCATGCTGCATATTGCCCCCAAAATGAGATTTTTTTTTTAAGGATACTCACACATATAAATGTTTAATCACTCTCTTTGGTATCATGAAGTCATCTCACAGATGTGGACCTCGGCGGGGGCCATGAGTGGCAGCTGCTCAGACAACTGATTTAATTCCTGTGTGGCTCTGCTGTGGCGGGACTTAGCAGGTCATGCAGGATTTGTTGAAGAGGGTAGAAAGTGATCATGATGGGCGGTGTCGGTCAGAGCCAGCCTTTAAATACTTTGTTATTTATTATTTTATTTTTTTTTTTTTACCCGAGAATTAAACACAAAGAACAAGACTCACTCAAGAGCCGCCTGAGAGTGAATCGTGCGAGCAGAATGGATTTTTGAGGAATCGATCGTCTTCGATGTGAAGTCAATGTGACTGATGTGTCTAGTGGTGGATGCTGCATCTGCAATAGGCAGGATGTTGTCGGGGGAGGAGAGAGAGAGGGGGGGGGGGGGGAGACTGCGCGGATCGTTGCAGCAATTTGTTGGCATGCAGCGAGAGAGATGAGGCGCATCATCAGAGAAGTGTGATTTATTACAGGTCGCCCAGGACTCTCCTGTTTATGCACCGAGGCAAAAGTCATGTCATTTGATAGTCAGCTCGTCACAATCTCATTTCACTCCTCTGAATATGAATATGTCCTCGTGCATCGTTTCCCTCCGGGAAGCTGAGATTTCCATTTGTGTTCCATGGTGAGAAAAAAAATATATGGCTAAAAGCTCAAATGGGTAGAAGTCACTGTAGAAGTATGACTCTTGACACAAAGTAAAGAGGTGGATATGCTTTTATTGTCTCGCTCTGAGACTGCAAATGTGCTCTATTATTAATATGGGACAGCTGGGGCCGCGTGCAGAGCTCTTAGCGTGTTTCCTCGGGGATGTCTAGTGTCGGTGGGCGTTGGGGGTTTGAAGCACCGCGGTCCTGCCATGAATTATGTCTTGATTGTCCGCAGTGAAGGGCGACATGGTGGCTCGTAGATCTCCGGGAGCCTTTCTCATGTGTGAATCTTCCAATCTGTGGACTTGCGGGTCAAACAGATCAGAGACTCGTTGTGGGGTTGATTGTTTATCTGCCCTCTCGATGGATCACTTTCTGGGTGTTTCCCTTGTTTTGTTTCGAAATCTGAATAAAACAAAATGCTAATTTCAGTCACATAACAACCTAAAATAGCACCTCCTTAAAGGGGCGGTGTGATCCCTTAAGAGACACAGAAACCATTCCTTTAACCAGAAAGACAAGTTATTTAAACTAAATTTAACTGAATATTAAAAGTGCGCTAAAATCACTGTCACCCCCTAATTGCACAGCCTAATATCTTCAATTATTAAATTATGATCATATGTAACTGGGAACTTATTATCAGCATCTTTCCTGTCATATATAATTTAATTATGACTGATGTAGTATTTAGGGCTAGAGTTTCCTGTAGAGCTGCCGTATTGTTTCTTTCCTGATAGACAAATAACTCCTGATATTGATCCTAAATTAAGCTTCCTAACTCTCTCTATCTCTCCCTCTCTTTCTCGGCAGTACTGGATTAATGAATACACTTCCAATCTGGGTATTGGAGTCTTCCACTCAGGCATTGAGATATATGGCAGAGGTAAGACCTTTCCTTTGTTTCTTTTATGTCTGTGAAATCCCATTACAGCTTGTCAGAGCAGCGCAGCTGATCGTGAGGTTTGTACGAGGCAGATGAAGTCTGGTTTTAAAAATGGAATATGGAATTGTGTTCCGGATTACATGACCTCATTGTTCTGGGTTGAGTCACCATTGGCTCACTAGTTATCGCGCATGTGTGTGTGTGTGTGTGTGTGTGTGTGTGTGTGTGTGTGTGTGTGTGTGTGTGTGTGTGTGTGTGTGTGTGTGTGTGTGGTGAAAAAAGAGAGGCAGAAACCAGCGTGAAACTAGATCTCTGGGAATTCCATTATGCCCTTGAAACCAGAAATATATTCTCTGTGCTCTGTGAAATATGATGATAGTGAAAATACATTCCTTACGAGGCCAGAAATCACTTCTTCTTCTTGTGTAAGTTTAGCATATGATTTTGTGCTTGCAGCGTATTTTTGCAGAACGACTGCATGGAGTTTTAAATATGGATTTTTATCAAAAGGCTTTAGTACCAAGCATCTTTGTGTTTCCCTTGTGGAGTTTTGAAGGGATTTATATTTGAGTTTTCCGTAACTTCATAACTCATAGACAGTGGTGGGACGTGACTAAGTGCATTTACTCAAGTGCTGTAATTAAAGGCAAAATTCTCAGGTACCTGTACTTTTCTTGAGTACTCCATTTTCTGCTATTTTATCATTTTAACCATTACTTTCCAATCGCAAATATTGTACGTTTTTACTCCACAACGGGTATTTGACAGCTTTAGTTACTGATTAGCTTGCAAATAAAGTTTTTACATACAAAACATATGGTCATTGTATATAATATGATGCATTATTTTAGATTAAACCTCCGAAGAGTATATAAAGTAGTTGAATTAGCTCCACATGCCCAGCTACAACATTAAAATGCTGCTTACACATGTATGCATAAGTAATTATAATATGATATTATATAATATTATAATCCAATAGTACAATACATGATGATATAACTATTACAGGGGCCATTTTACTGCATATAGAGTACTGAATATTTAAAACAGAACATCACCAACAGTATAACTACAATTTTCATTACAAATAAAATCCCATGTTGAAAATGCCATGTACTGCAAATAAAAGTATTATTAACAAAATGTACATAAAGTATCAAACTAAAAGTACTCATAATGCAGAACAATTGCCCCTGTGAGTGTTACTGTGTATTATTATGGATTATTATTACCAACGAATTTACTGTTAAATGGTCAAAGTGGAGCTTTTTCTAAAAGCATAGCAATATACTGTCAAGTAGTTTAATCTGTAACAGTACATGATATTTTATAAGATCATCAATTGTTAATATGTAAAGTAATTAAAACAGATAAATCAGATAAATGTGGAGTAGAAAGTGGAATATTTCCCTCTGAGCTGTAGTAGAGAAGAGATATAAAGTTAATGGAAATACTCAAGTAAAATAGAAGTATCTCAAGTTTGTACTTAAATACAGTAGATGCCTAAATGTTACTAACAGTGACATCTTCACACATCTAAGTAGAAGACATGCTTTAACATATTATTGATCAAATTACTGTGTTTATTTAATCCTTGTTTACTTGAGGACTTCCCATATGGCTGAAGCAGCACTCTGTGTTTGTCGTCAAAATTTACAAATTAAAATTTAATTCAGAATATACTGAAGGTGCTCTGTTCAATATGCCGTGGCCTCAGTGTTCACCACTGTTTTCTGTTACACTTCTGTAAATACAGAGCAGGGAGGTCTGTAATTAGCCCGACCTAATGATTTAAGCGGTGTGTCTGTGATTAATTGCTCGCCTCTGTGTAATTACAGTTGTTTGGTGCTTGTTTCGAGGAGTTAATGTGTATTTTGCGTCTTTGCCCTCACAGAATTTGCATACGGGGGTCATCCGTACCCTTTCAGTGGCATCTTTGAGATCACTCCGGGGAACGCCGCCGAACTGGGAGAGACATTCAAATTCAAGTGAGTGTGTGCTTCATTTTAGCATATAGTGCTCCGAGAGGTTATTAATGCTAATGTGTGCTGATTGGTCTTTTTCTGCTTTCAAACAGGGAGGCCATTGTTTTGGGCACCACTGACTTCACGGAGGAGGACATTGATAAAATCATGGAGGAGCTGGGTAAAGAGTTCAAAGGCAACGCCTACCATCTAATGCACAAAAACTGCAACCACTTCTCCTCCTCGCTGTCTGAGGTCAGTCTGATACTTGATGTCATCAGAGTTATATCAGCTTAACTTCTTCCTCTTGCTCCATAATCAGCTTATTTTCAGTCTGTGCACTGCTTTGCTTTTCCAAACAAATACCTGCAAAACGAGTTACAGTCCCATCAGCCTCAGCTGCACTTATATGTTAGCATGCTAACATCCTAAACTAAAGCCCTCTGAGGCAAATTTGTAATTTGTGATTTTGGGCTATACGAAAATAAATTGAATTGAATTGAATAAGGTGATGATCACTGTTAACATTTTGCCTGAAACGAAAGAATGACCCTTCAGAGTTATGGGAAATGTAGGATCAAGTGTTTTAGGGGCTTGACCGACTGTAGAGTCTCAACTTCATTGAAGTGCAATACCAAATTGCAAGAATAGGCCCTTTATTTTGTACTTGAAGAAAAGTATTCATCCATTCCCCTGTGTACATACATATAAAAATATCCACAAAATCATCTCATCTTCTGGTTTATTTTGCTGTTTACTTCTTCTTTTTTTTTTTTAAATGTCTCGCATAAATCGGGAATAAAATAAAGACAATATGTTTCACGCCACCGTATTCCGACTTTTTTCAGTTGCTGTGTGGACGTGAAACCCCTCGCTGGGTCAACAGACTGGCGTACTTCAGCTCCTGCATCCCCTTCCTGCAGAGCTGCCTACCCAAGGAGTGGTTAACCCCGGCCGCCCTGCAGACCCACATCAGCCTCGGCCTCCACAAAGAGGAGCATAACGAGTCGAGCGACGAGGACCCTTCGTCCCCGTCCGGAGCGGGCGCCGCCGGCTCCTCCCACAGCTGTCGCCACACGAGGGTGTGAACTGCCACCTCTGCTCGTGACCGTGGCATTAGTAGGCTTGAACAACCAGCTGACCTCATACTGTTTGTCCTCGGAGTAAAGAGGCGGGAAAAGAAGAGTCGCCCTCTTTAATGAAAAGAGCTGCTGCCAGAGACTTCAGACCTGCAGAGAACCCGGCGTGTCCTGCAGACGACAGGATGACAAACATTGACTTGAGCCCCGAAGCGTGGCTCAGACTCCACCACAACCACTTGTAGAACTGAAGTTTGTAGAACATTATTATTGGTCTTTTCCATGAACTTTTAAACCTTTGTCAGCCTTGTTCCCTGCCCTGCCTTCAGAGCTGTTTTTGTAGAATAACTATAGAGACACCTGAGGCTACTCATCGTGGCATTACCAGGAAACTGCTTATTAGCTCAATTTCAACAAGTTCTCGTTCAATAACCTCTATGTGGCCTTCAGTTGATATCGTTGACTCTGCTTTCAATGTGTGGAACCTCAGTAGTTAACTTTGGCCATTTTAGAGGGTTTAAAGAGGATTTGATTGTTCCTCCAGTTCAGTCTGAACTCGTAAAATTATTGCATGTTGAAAGACTGGGACAAAACGTCCAACTAAACCGAGACGCCACACTTCTGATCATATCATCAAGTATTTCTTCTCCTTTTCCTTTTTGAACGACACGACCTGGAGCTCGTTTTTAATCAATAAACCGGCAGTGAGCTGCCACTGTAACCAGTTGATAGACAGTTGTATACAATCAAGGGCAAATACTGTTCAGTTTAAATAGTCGCTGTTTATACAGCCTCGCTCGAGCGGCCCAATCTGTGAACATCTCAGAGACACAAAGAAAGTCAAGCTGCTACACTGACAACTATTGACTTTGTGATCCAGTACAATTTTTGTCTACGCTTTTATATCCAAATAATCTTTATATTATAACAGTGCGACACTTCGAGGCAAGGAAATGTATATTTACGCCCAGAGAATGTTCCTCTGTGATACTGGTCTCATCGCCTTTTTTCACCATTAAACCAATGAAGATTATGCAGCCGTGGAAAGGAAAAGCCGAAAGTCAGTATTCTCCTTTAAGTTACAGAAGTCCTTAAAGAAACAGGTTCTACATTTCGGGAAATAAACTTATTTGCTTTCTTACTGAGAGTTAGATGAGAAAATTAATACCGTTTTTATGTGAGGATTGTTAATATGAATCTGCCACCAGAAGCTGGTTAGCTTAGCTTAGCATAAAGACTTGAAGCAGGGGGGAACAGCTAGCCTGGCTCTGTCTAAAGATAGAAAAATCCACCCACCAGCAGACTGAAAACTCCCCACTGAACACATTATATCTTGTTTGCTAACTGTTTCCCCCTGTTTCCAGTCTTTATGCTAGGCTAAGCTAACTGAATGCTACACAAAGCTTCATATTTATCCTACAGGCATGATAGTGGTATCAAACTTATTACCGAACACAGCAAGAAAGTAAGTGTATTTCCCAAAATATCAAACTATGACCATGTTATAAACTATGTTTATGTTTGATTTATTTCACCTGTGAACTGAACTATGACATGTTTACAGAAAACATGATGTCATGAAGTTATTTGTAATTAGCATACATGCAAGTACCACTCCCCCCATCTCTCTCTCCTCCACACACACACATACACACACACACCTCTGATATTGATGATGGTGATGATTATAATGATGATAATGATGATGACAAACATCGGCTCCTGGTAGTTTTGCTCATTTAAATTCATGTAGCTTGCTTTTTTTTAAATGCAAAAGCTCAGTGAACCCGGCCACGTGTGATTTTAGTCTTGTCCCATCCCTCCTGCTGTAGTGTTTTCATAGACATCTACCCTTTCTCAGGAAGGAAATCACATGACTTGTAACAGTGACATCTCATTCCTGCTGACCTTGTTAAATGGGGTTGAAAGTGCAAATTTGACTTCTTCTTCATGTTCTTAAATAAGCTATATTCCTATTTATTTTTTATCTAGTCTTACATTTCACCAAATGTATTGTGTTCAGACCTTTTTAGTACATTTTGAGTCGACAGGAGCTGTGCAGTGATCAGTTATCCACGCTCAGAAGTCTTTGGCACTTTCTAAAAAGCAGACCAGACAGGAATGTTTCCGTTATGTACCAACTGTAACCCTGTATTTTCCTTTTCCTAACCCAGGACAATTTCAAGAATGATGATATAGTTCTAGAATAAAGAGACAGAATAACAAAGACATGTTTGGGTTATTCTGTTGTAGCCTGTGGCTGGGGGTGGGCAATTTGAGGATGTAAACTGTGATTACATGATTTATTTTAAGTTCTTTGATTTTCCAGGTATTTAAATTGACTTTCACTTGAAATGCCAAAAGTACAGACATTGTAGTTTATAGATAAACTATTTTTAGATTCCAGATCTCAAAATATAACTAGATAGATATATCAACTGGGCCAATATATAAGTAAATATCAGCTAATAACAGATGTACCATGTCATTGTATATGTTGGCCAATAACTAACAATACATTGCAGTAGAGAAATGTTAAAGATGGGTTTAAAGTACATTCATAGTAGTTTTGTCAATCAAAGAGCACTGACACGTGTATTCTTCAACTGTACAATGTATTGCTTGGTACATATCTAAGTCACGAGTATTACAAAATAATACAATGTATGTGTTAAAAATGTGATTTAGTAAATGAAGAAAAGGTCATAGTTCTTTTTATAAAAACAGAAATATGTAGAAAGTAATATAATGCTGAGATCAAAGAGAATGTTGGGTTAAAGCAGAAAGCATCATTATGACTACATATTAAAATAACAACAAAATATAAATATTAAGATGAATATAATATTATAACATACTAATAAACGAAAAGTAATGATATGAAAGAATGAGTACACTGGATTTCTCGAGTCTCTTCAGTTTCTTGGTTGCCACATCCGCGTTGTATGCCCCTTTCAGGATTCCCCAAAACACCACATAATTGTTTTCATAACCAAAAATATTCAAGTGTATTTCAACTAGAAATGCTTATTTTCACCGTGATACGTCAACACAGCCGATGCGAAACTTGTTCGAATGAACGTCAATTTTAACCAAATTACGGATTAACTAAATTACGGATTAACCCGGGGGGGCAGTTAATGACCAACCCCGAACTGGCAACCCGAAGGCGGCAGCAGGATTTCCGGTTCCCCTCTCTGGCTTTGGACCCACTCGCCATCTTGATATAGTCGAGCACGGCTGAGACGACACGCCACAAAGTTGCAGCTTCCCTTCGACGGAAACACCGGAACCGCAGATAGTTCTGTTAAAAGAAGGTGAGACTGTGATACACTTGGTGTTAAATAATTGTACGTTTTATTTAAATAGCTATCTGTGGGGCTCGTGTTCTCTAAACGGTTAATTACGTCTTTGTCGCGAGCTCGCCTGAGCTAACAGCCTGACCTCGAGGCAGCGCCGAGCGAGAGGCGAGATTATGTTTAACCGAGCTAAATATGGCATTTGTCTCAATATCACATCACTAGATGATGTGATCTGGCATTTTAACTTCTCACATGTCTTTGTTTCGACGACGCATTGAGCGTTAATATGTAATTAAAGCGTTTAGCCGTTAGCTTAGCATCGGTATCGCGGTGCGTTGTCGCAGTGAAGGATGAGCTGCTAGCACGCTTCATTTAGGCCCAAGTTATTATTTAAACCTAGATATCCAGTTAATAAAGCTAGTTGGCTCAAGTTAAGTTGTATTACAAATAACACGTTGGGTAATCAACCAATTTAACATTACATGAGCGTTTTAACGTGAACACTAATTAAATTAAAGGTAATTTTTTGAGGCTTTAGTTCGTGGTGCCGTTGTATTGTGTAGTGAGATTTTATACCCATTTCATATTAATCTGGGTAAACTATAAATACGAACACGAAGACATTTCACCTCAAATTACACTCCCACTTTGAAAAAATAAATAACCAACGTTAAATGTGTGGAATTAATCTCTCTAAAATAAACTTTAATATCCCAACCTTTTGTTTAAGGAGTGTTTTTATTCACCCATAACATAGGCTGAATAATTAGTGTAAACGTTTATAAATTTCTTTATTTTGATTTTCGGAACGTTATTTGAGAACGAACGGTGTTTGACTAATTACAATGAAACTTGTTTGACCAGCCTGATCACGTGTCTTCGATCCGGGTTACTCAGTTTCACTGGAGTCGTCCAGACCTGGGTTAATGTGACACTGTTTTAGAAAAAAACAAAGGGTTTGAGATACCAACCTACAGAGTGACTATCACTCTAGATAAACATTTTAATGATCATCTTCCAAAGTCTTGAACACAGCCCCTGCCACCTTGTCTTCTAAGTAAATACTGATAAGTGTGGAACTTGTACTGTTGCATGTCTACAATAAACCTTTGGCTAGTGAAGTCGACATGCTGAACTTCAAACATTGAGCAATTTCTAACCACTTTCCCCCCTGGTCTGGTTTAATGTTCGCCAGGTTTTGTGTTTTTTCATCTATGCAGGATACAATGAGTGGTTGTCGTGTCTTCATTGGCCGCTTGAGCCCACACGCCAGGGAGAGAGACGTGGAGAAGTTTTTCAAGGGATATGGACGGATTAGGGAAATCAACTTGAAGAATGGATTTGGCTTTGTGGTGAGTGTGACTGACCAGTGACCACTTTGTGTGAATTACGCTTCCAGAATCGCCTCTGATTATATTTCTTTTTTTTAGGAATTTGATGACCACAGAGATGCAGATGATGCCGTGTACGAGTTGAATGGCAAAGAATTGTGCAGTGAAAGGTAAGAATCGGATCCGAAAAGAAAATCAAATATCAATATAGTTTGACTATTGCAGTCTTTAAACAATATTTACACAATGAGATTTTGGATTTATTCATTCATCCGTAATATGGATATGTCTTTGTTTTCCAAACAAGACATTGATTAGTAATAATGACAACACAGATTTTGTCCAATTGATATTAAATAAGAGACAGATCTGTGGTTCCACTGACTTTGTTATATATAGTCTTTTGATGCATTTAATAGTGCATTGTCCACTAAAAACCACCAAGTTAATTGAAATCAATTATTTATTTTAAGTCAACCTGCACAGAATTGTAAATAATGGCTTCATATCTATCATGGACTTGCTTAATAGACATATTGTAAACATTTAGTTTGTTGTTCATCCAACTGTTTAATCCTAAGAATTTCTCGCTGCTCTTTTCAGGGTCACTATTGAGCATGCTCGCTCCAGAAGAGGAAGAGGTGGCGGCCCTGGAGGAATGGGAGGAGGCCGTTTCGGTGGTGGTGGTGGAGGAGGCGGTGGTGGTGGCGGAAGCAGCAGTGGTGGCGGTGGCTATCGTCCATCTCGCAGCAGTGGATCCAGGTACATTTGCCCTAAAGATAACTACCTGAAACCTTTACTAGTTAGTTGAAGCTTCTACTTGGGTTGTTTCCGTCAAACGGGGAAATTGTTTTTGTCAAATTCCCATTACGGTAAAACCAGTATTACATGTTTGCTCCCTAATGTTTTAATATTTTAGTCTCTAAATAGTAGTCGCAAATATTGTGTCTGTTCATAGAAGTATCATGAGAAAACATCAATCCAGCCAAAGCAGCAGGCTTGTATTAGCCAACGGAGTAAACTATAAGTAACCAAAAGGATAAAATGTCTTAAAAGACCATCTTTCCTCCCCATATTAAAAGAACATTGTTCTATTCTATTCATCATACATTTCACTTGATTGTAAAGTGTATATATCTTCATTTCATCTGGTTGTGCCAAAGTCAAATAAAGCCTGGTGAAGTATAACCGCTGATCCAGTGTGTTTATCCAAGTACACAACTCATAAAAATCAATTAGTTAAAAAGTTTGAAGGGTTTATTCTCTTTCGTGTTGCTGGAAACGCATGTACAAAAAGATGTGATGTCTTTTGAGCAGGTTTAACAAGAGCATGTATTTAATGTGAACCTGTTATTCAAATCAATCAAATTTGAAATATTGACGTAACTCCTTAGACAAAGTGAACATGAAGCAAAATCGATTATGTGATATTGATCCCCTATCTTAACTGCTGGTATTAAAAGTTTTTTTTTTTTTGGTTTTGCGTTGACTGGACAGGTATGGCCCCCCTGTGCGGACAGATCACAGACTCATTGTGGAGAACCTCTCTTCACGAATCAGCTGGCAGGTAAGCGATAACTAAACTTTCTTATTTATCTTATAACGCAAGATTTAAAAAAAAAAAATGTAGATATCACCTTATAAGGACATGTTTTTTTTTAATGGAGCAGCATTCATTTGATCAGGCCGGGTCCATTTTTTTTTCTAGTCAGATTACTTAAAAAATACTAAAACACAATAGGTAATTGGCCAATTACAATAGAAAGCCCCCAGTGTTTTAGTTTGTTTACTTTCCCTCCACATACATTTTTTTTCAGACAAAAGCACCTAACTGCTGCTGATAGGTATAACCAAAAACATTTAACTGTTTTTTAACAGCTGCTCTGATATGGTTTCCTTTATATATCAGAGGTGAATGCACACCCTCCATGGAGGTGTCAGAAGTGTGTAGCGCCCTCTCCTGGTTGTTTTTCTGAATAGTGTCCATTTGGTGCCTCTCCTTACACGCAGTTGCCGCCGGTCTAAAGTCTTGGCTGGGCCCCGTAGCGGGTGAAAGTGGTCTAGCGCAGGATACGGTAGCCTTAGGAGGTCCGTAGCCACAGTCTGGAGGTTCTGTGGGCTGGCACCCCCGACTGCTGTAACCCCCCTCAAATCCACGGTCCCTACACTCTCCCGTTTGGGTCTTTTTCTGTTGCTGATGGAGCTGGGGGCGGTGTTGAATCGGGCGCACACCCCTCCCCCTACTTGCTCTCTGGTGGTTCCTTACTTGTGGAGGCCGGATGCTGGTCAAGGCCGAGGTCGTTTCTCAAGGGCTTAACACTGCATTGGTTCCCATTTGCTATTTGGACAAGTGGCTCTATGATAATATCTTCCTGGGTATGGAGCGGTAAGTAGCATAAAACTCATGTGATTGGGTTTGTTCAGGGTCGGGTGGTAAAGGGGTGTAGAGTTACAGTCTCAAATGGGAAGGTGACTGTTTTACTATGTAAACACTTAAATACTTTTTTAGAATAATTTTGTAGGTCACATGAACAAAATTCTTGTCCACTTAACCAGAGTACTATAGTCATCCGACCACCAAGTAATACACATGTTAATCTCACATACTCAGACACAAAATCCAGTATTAACTTGTATGCAAAAATGCGTCAAGTTTCAAACTTAATACACAAAAATCTTAGTCAGGCGTTCCACTATGGGGTTGATTTTGTTTTCTGATTAATGGGACTTTAAAATTTGAGTAAAGGCAACACTTGTCCACACAAAACACTTCCAGAGGCTCTTTTGTTTACATGCCCTCCACTGAAATTGGAGCTTATCACAGAGTGACAAAAGTCAGCATTAGATAACCCAAGTTTCAGTGTGTGCTGGTTTCTTGCTGCCTGCTCATTTTTCTCCCTCCAGGTCTGAAAAGGCTTTCACCGGCATCTCATGTTTTGTTCTTCGTCACTAATCCTATATTATGCTTTGAAACAGGACCTGAAAGACCTGATGAGAAAAGCAGGTGAAGTTACCTTTGTGGACGCACACAGGCCCAACAAAAATGAAGGGTACGTTGCTTTTCTGTTCGTCAAACTTTTCAAATGGTCGTTGTCCTCGGGGGTTTTTTGGGCCTAATGAATATTTCTGTTTTCATACAGAGTGGTTGAGTTTGCATCCCGCAGTGACCTGAAGAACGCCATCTCCAAGCTCGACGGCTCAGAGCTGAATGGACGCAAGCTTAAGATCTTTGAGGACAGCAGAAGGTGAGTTGTTAAAACTGTGCTGCATATTGTTTGCACTCTCGTGCCATCAAGTCGACACCTAAAATGAGTAAACTGGATAATTCCTCACATGTCAACATCTTGAGGGGCTGGTACATGAATAGATGTATATTTTAAAGATATCTTTTTTGCCCAGTTCAAAATAAGTGATTTAAGGTGATGGGCCGATTGTATATACAACCAAACAGAACCTGACATAGTTTGGGACAGTTGTCAATTCCAGACTCTCAGTTTTACATAAATTCCTGCTCAGTGCCGTTTGAATATTGTGTTTCTGGTGTTACGCCACATAAACACACATCCACAGGAAACATTTTTAAAAGACTTCTCTTTTCCAACAGCCACAGCAAGAGCCGCTCTCGCTCCCGCAGCTACTCGCGCTCCAAGAGTCGTTCCAGGAGCCGCAACCGTTCCAGGAGCCGCTCCAGGTCTATGAGTCGCACCCCAGAGAAGAAGACATCCGGAGGGGGCAGGGCGTCGGGCAGATCCCCATCTAGGTCCAAGTCCCGGTCCAAGTCTCGCTCCAAGTCCCGCTCCAAGTCCAGGTCTAAGTCCCGCTCCAGGTCTCGCTCCCGCTCACCTGCTCCTGCTCAGAACAAGCAGTCCCGCTCCCGTTCACGCTCTCGTTCCAGGTCTCGTTCCCGTTCACGCTCCCGCTCCGCCTCTGCAGACAGCAAGCACTAAGACTGGTGCACCTGTCGGCCGTAAAATAGACTGATAGTTGCCCACCACAGGCCTGTATGGTGGCATGTGATTTATTGTTTATTTTTAATGAAGGGGAGGAAATCCCCATTTTCATGGCTTCTTTTGAAATAAGATCTTCAGTCATTAATGTGCCCTCATTGGCTTTGATTTATTATTATTTTTTTGTTAGTTTGGATGAGCTTCCACAGGAATTTTTTTTTTTCTTCCCCTATTCATTTTTTTGCCCCCTCATAAACCCCCTTTATATTTTTGCTGAAATGCTGAGTGACAGAAACCCTTTTGGTCATTGGCGATCTTCGTCAGTCCTGCAGCCTGTCCTAGCTGTCTGCCATGTTACGATTCCATCCACTCCCCATGTGCTTAGCGAGTGTTCACAGCAGTTAATGGTTAGGTGGGAACGGTATTGGTTCCCCAAACTGTAATAAGTATGTTTTTGTTTGCAACGCTAGCGGCTGGCATTGCTGTGAAACTGTGATTCTGCTTCTGATGATCTCCGTGTTGCATTCACTGCCCTGATATGTGAACAGAAAAATGCAAGCCTCTCAGTTGGTTTATTTCAGCTTTCTTGTGTAATGATGTTGGAATCTGGCATTAATTTTGTTCAATTCTGTTGTCAGGACCTCGTCTCGTGTTGTGATTCATCTTATTTTGCTTTTTATTAACTTTAACTGCAGCTGCGGCCTGAAGCGTGTTGCGGGTTTGAACACAAGTGTCTGTTTCAGCAGGAAGAAATGTCTCGAAATAAGTTTATTAATTTGATACTAATAAAACTCTCACTGCATATTGTCATTTAATTTTTTTAGTAATGTTCAGAAAGAACAGTGAATTTTTTTTTTTTTTAATGATTTGTGAACGTGGGTCGAGACTCTCCTATTGAAGTCTCTGTTCAACCGAATAAAGCTTTCACAAACTGTTAAATCTGTGAGACTGTTGATTCTTTCTTACAGTCATTTCAGCACATGTGTTAAACACCAGATACAATAATAAAAAACTTATAATAATAATAATAATGCACTGTCTATAAAGATTGTATTTTACTTGAGTTTGAATGCCAAAATAATTAAAGAGCCACTCACAATGCATCACAGAATTCAAACTTATTTTAAAATTGTTGGATGTATATCAACTGAACTAAACCAGTGGTTAAAAAGAATAAAGCAGGATATGAAAAGGCTCAATAAATTAATACACCATTTTAATATTCTGTACTGGTGGATGGTCCATAAAGTGACAGCTGAGAGTTTGGTGTTATTGTACCTAGTGGAGAGCGTTATCATTTTTGGAAAGTTTTGAATCAGTAACTAATTTTTAATGAGTGTTTATTTATTTTCTTGCCTCCACTGTTGGATTGTAACCAAGTACGTTAACTCACGTACTGTTTGTACAAGTTTGAGGTATTGTGCTTGAGTCTTATTCTACTCAACTATGTTTATTTGACAGCCTTCACTAGATTTTTACAAACAAACATACTAAGTTTAAGAAATGTTTCTTTGTTATAAATTAAACTACTTATTGTGTACAAGTAGAGCTGAAACAAGTCGATTAAACTGACCGACAGAAAATTTATTATAATATACTATTTTGATCGTTTAAGTCACATTTCCTGCGTTAACTACCTTTTCTCGATTGTACTTATATAGTTTTACATTTTAAAAGCAGGACTTTTCCTTTTAAAAATACTTCCTCCGCCACTGGAAATAGATCATTACGCTTTATTCTTGTAGTTTGACTGAAGTGATCCAAGGTAACCTGATAGGTCAACATTAAGTCTTTTTATGTGATTTTAAGAAACACGAGCTACCAAGGAGACGACTACAGGTAGTACAAGAGAGGAGTGGCTCTGGGTAAAGCCAGGTACTTGTAAACAAGCTCTCCGTGGATTAACATGATAACAGCTTATCCAACAGCTCATATTAATCCTTCAAGGGACCAAGTCCATGTCATGCAGTGTCCGAAGACCTTGTAGTGAATAATAAAAGCAGGAGTTAAACATGTTGCCCAAACACCACAGGTTTAATTATGCCAAATGGTGTACTCGAGAACAAAAGGTCCTTCTACTACACTGATCACCACGTGGTGGCAGCACCTGCTTGTCCTCAACCCCCAGAATACATGGCTGTGTGTGCATCATAAATATGTATATGTATTACATTATTGTAATACATATACATGTTCTCATTCATAATTTGAAAATTGTTGTCTGGTGCGGGAAACAGTATAGTTTGTAGAAGTAGGTTATTAAAAATGTACACCAAATTGCACAATAAGGAGAGGATTTAACATTTTTTTTTTTTTTTTTATTGAAAGGAGGGTGATTTTGCAGCAGTACACCTGTGTGTGTGTGTGTGTGTGTGTGTGTGTGTGTGTGTGTGAGTATTGTGCAGTGACACATTTTTTTTGGGGAATCGATCTGGCGACACGGCTCGTGTTCATGGATCCGCCCAGACCTGCACCCGATGCACCTGCCAGAGAAATGGGCAAAATGCAGTTTGGAGAGACCGTCGATGACGTTTTTCCTGGGGGGATGTATGAGAGGTTGTTAATGCCCGAGCCAGTGCCAGCCGAAGGAGGCTGAGAGCAGTGTCCTTGCCAGTAAATCAGTGCCGCCTTAAGACAGAAATCTGCTCAGTTTCTTATTATAATGAGAATATCTCATTATAACAGGAGGGGTTTCTGACACATTTGCACTAGTTTTGCCAGTTTTGTTTACCAAGTTGAATATGTCCATTTTCAGAATCAGAACCATTTATTGCCAAGTACGTTGCACATACAAGGAATTTGACTTGGTGAAAGGTGCATAATAACAAACAAAAACAAAAAAACAGTGCAATAACATAAGACATAATTTATAAATAGAAATATTAAAATGTTACAATAAAAATATGGGAAACAAACAAATAACAGTACTTTAAAAATAGTGCATTGTCAAAGTGGCACGTGTTTTGTGCTATCTCATACTTTTACTCACATTTTGGAGGCTAGTTTTGCAGTTTTTACTCGACTAAATGTATTTTGACAGCTTTAGTCGCTTTGCAGTCAGATTATTAATAACAAATATGATCAACTTATTATTAAGTCTTCATGGAGTACAGTAGTTAAAATAAGCCTCACCATTCCAGCTGCAACATTAGGGATGCTTACATTAATGCATCACTAACTGTAATCCACTGATTTAAAGCTAATGCTTTTGAGCCTTTACTTATATAACGCTTTGAATGCAGGAGTACTTCTACATTGGTGGTATTAATACTTTTGTTCAAGTAAAAGACATTATTCCCACGACAGTCTGAAAGGCAAGGCAAGGCAAGTTTATTCGTATAGCACATTTCAACAACAAGGCAATTTCAAAGTGTTTCACATAAAACCATTAAAAGCATCAAAACATAATTCAAAATAAAATAAGATTTAAAAACAATTAAAAGTAGCAAACAAATAACACAAGGCTAATAACGGTAACGAATCAAAGGAGAAAATTAAGAATCACATTATAGATCAGAAACAACTGGAAAACAAAGCTACTTTAAATCTAACAAGGATTTGGCGTGTCGGCTATGCAGGCTTTTCGTGCCTCTCCCCTCGCCCCTCTCTGTGCGCGGCACTAATCACCCGTCATACACTCGGAGCAGCGTGGTTGGCACAACAAGCTCAGCGGTCGGTCCGGTCGCTCCACTGCAGTTCCTCCGCGGCGCACAAGGACCTCACCGACCCGCCCGGCTCCGCACACAAGGCCGGGGACATGAGCTCGTCCTCCGGCGTCCACATCGCACTAACGTGAGCGTGTCACGCCTTCTATTTAACGGACACACGTATTTACAGAGAAGACACACACACACACGCGCGCGTGCACGGGAGACCTGCACCGGTCTGCTGTTTACAGACCCCCCCCACACCCCTCCAGCTCGGTGTCGGACGGTCCCAGCCGCAGCCCGCACCATGGCGGAGAGAAGCGGCCGGCTGAGCTTCCCCGGGAGCGGAGCTCTCAACAGACCGGTGCCCATGAACCTGTTCGCCACATGGGAGATAGACGGATCCTCCCCGAACTGCATCCCCAGGTAAGGCGGCTGCTGCACGGCGCGGGCGCGCGCACTGTCCTTTTAAACTTTACGGCGTCTCCAATGCGCCATGAAAGGCTGTCACTTCATCAGATTGCTCACGTTACGGCTGCAGCAGCAGCAGCAGCAGCAGCAGCACCGGCGGCGGCAGCACCGGCAGCTAGCGGTGTGATATCACCACCATGCCGAGAGGGTGCCCGCTGCAGGGAGGCCTCCCTCCCCTGCGGCGGCTCATTCACACATCTGCACTGTTTTCATTTAAATTGAATAGAAATGCGTTTTAAAGTGCAAACAAATAGTGTCTGTGTGTGTGTGTGTGTGTGTGTGTGTGTGTGTGTGTGTGTGTATGTGTGTATGTGTGTGTCCTAATCATCCGCTCAGCTGTTGAGATGGATAACCAGCTTCATGCCGGATCATTGTACCGGCAGGCTGCACCATGGAGACCGGTTGTCTCCTGTGACCCAGAGAGACTAGGAGGCGCGTTCAGAATCCACTGGGTCTGATTTAGTGTCATCAGATGAACGTGGCGTCCTCTCGGTGTCACGTGGCCTTCATCGGTGTGATGGGTCGTGCTTTACATGATGGTGCTGCAACTAAACTTATTATTTTCACTATGGCTTCATCTATTGATGTAAGTCTGCAAAATACTCATCATATTCTCCCAGAGGTCAAGTCTGTAAAACTACTTGTTTTGTCACAACAACATGCCAAAATCCAAAGATATTATTTATTTATTTACAGTTATGTAAATCAGAGAAAAGCAGCTAATCTTCACATTTGAAAAGCTGAAATGTAGATAAGCTCACTGTCGAATCCCAACATCTCCTTACTGGTCTTTCTTTTTTCCTATTTATTTATTTATTTACTTAATTTAAAATGTTCTACTGTTTTTATATTGCTCAGTATTCTATCTGTTCTTTTATAGTTTGTGTTCATATATTGGCAAACGTACAGTATTAATGAGAAAGTTCTACTGTGGAAAGACGGAGTGATTTGGGAAATACTCTTTTGACTTGATGTAAAGATCCCAAAACGTTGTCCATTTAAATTAATTTGTGGTTTGGTGTCAGTGTGCAGACGTTTGAAGCTAAATTTCCGGTGACCTTGCAGCTGCGTATGACGTTCGTATAACTTCTTCTTTTACCAAAACCTCACTGGAAAAAAAACAAAAAAGAGACCAGCTTCATTGGCCGTGTTTCTGGAGATGTGATCAAAGCTTTTGGACATCATGGGTATAATTACTGTCTTCAGTACAAAGTCAAAGCAAATGTTTTACTGTGATGCAATGACGGAAATACATTTGATAGAGTTTGTGGTTTAAACTCCGTTTGAGTGATACCTGCTGTCACACTTTGGTCGGCAGCTGTCAGCCTGTAGAGAAATGAGGAAAAAATAGCTGTAATTAATATGAGCTTTGGGAGGGAGTTTATGTGTTATTTATTTATTTATTTTAAAGTGATGACTGCCTCTCCTTAGCCTCTCTCTATCCTCTTAAGTTAATACCGTCAGTGGGCATTACATTACATGGCTTTTAGCTGAAATAAGACTAATTCATTTCCAGGAATAGCAGAACTGTGATGTTATCCAGCGGCGTGGACGAGCAGATGAGGACGTTTCTGTGACTAAAACGGTGGCCGGTTCAAGCCCCACTTTGTTTAATGTGTTTTTAGTTTTCCAATCCAGATCACGGAAGCTCTCTATTGACCGCCGTCTGTCAGAGTCGAGACGGGAGGAACTCTGCTTGTTAACCAGATGTCAAATCAACCGTCTCATTCAGTGCAATCAGCCTCTCAAGGAGGACGAACACACGGACCGCTGTCAGTCTTTTCCTTTTTATTTGTGCTGATCGCCTCTTTTTAAAGGTTCATCTGTGGAGTTTCTGGCCTCCAGGAGGCGCTGCAGAGCACTTCTTTACATGCGCGGCTCCTCATTCCCTGCAGAAGAAGACTGCCAGCTAGCAAACATGGATGTAAATGATACAGGATTTTATTTTATTTTTTTTTATTTGCTGTCCAAATGTTTTTTGATAAATCAGAATTAGGTTTAGTAATTAGTTTGCCTTGATATTTTGATGCTCAAGAATAAATCTAGTAAGAGAAAAGAAAAAAAATGCAAAAGGCAAGAATCATTAATGTGTAATAGAAAAAGAAATGTGCTGAATATATATATATATATATATATTTTAAATAAAAAGAGCTGTACAGTGTTTGATCAAAGATGGTGGCGTGTGCAAAAGCTCACAGTATAAAGTACAAAGACTACGTACAATATGCAGAGATAATACAGAAGGAAACTTCATTCCACATGTTTGTCAGATCTCAGGGATACAAACAATGTGTTTTGGTGAGTAACACCAAATGTAATGTATTTCTTTGTTTACGGGAAATACTCCAAAGGGCACCTTTTGTTTTACTATTTTATCTTTTTAAAAATAGAACAGAAAGAAAGCTTCGAGGGAGGAGACGCATGGGAGACTGTTTTTGCAGATTATGGCAAAACATTAGAAGTTAGTCATGAAAATTAGATTTTCTCTAAAATGTGTTTTATGATTCACACGGTTCTACACAGCCAAATGCATGCTCGTTAAAAGCATAATGTCAGCAATATATTTATCCTTTAGTTTGTAATGAGACATGGAAATGTGTCTTGAGTAATGTGTAGTTAAGTCAGAGTACCTCGTGCCAGCAGCAGCCTTGATAAGTGCTGCGCTTAGAGAAACATTTTGAATTATTCCATATGTCTTCATGCTAAGCTAAGCTAACCATCTCCTCATATTGAAGTTGACAGACATGAGAGTGCTATCAGTTTTCTCTCTGCAAGAATGCGAAAAAAATAAGCTTATTGTGCGAGTTGTCAGGTCAGGGAGCAGCAGTAGTTTAGTATTTGATTAAATACAAGACGTAAAGGACTGTTTTAAGGCTGCATTCAAAGGCAAGCAAGACTCTGATATGATGAGACGTGAAGACATGAGGCGATATATTCAAGGTGGAAAGTGTAGTTTTTAGTCTTAGTTGCTTCCTGGTCTTTCTTTACCTCGCTTGGGTCAAACATTTAAGCAAACTACTGTACGTCATAAGAGACCAAGTAGCATTTCTTATAAAAATTCCTCTTCTGATTTTATAACTGTATCCTCCATACGCCCCGCTCGCGGTGGCTCGGCGGTCTCTGAAGCCCAAGGCTATTAGGCCGGGAGGCTTATAGAAGTGCTGCCTCGGCACTGATCTCACGTTTCCCAGAGTCGCTTTCGGGGACACGTGCCGCTCCGCGCTGAGATGCTTGATAATCACCCATCGCAGGTGAGGGAGGGGCTTTAATCACCCAGAGGATGGTTGAATGATAATTACCCGCGGTCTGGAAATCCAGTCGTCGGATTTTGGAACCGGTCGCAGGAATGCAAATGTTGTCGTGTGCATTTTTTTCATTAGAGAGTTTCCGAGGATGTGGCTGCTGCTAATAATGTGAAGTCAGGATATGAAGCACATGGAGGATACACTGAAGGTTGTCCTTACTATACTCCTCGGCAGCCGGCCTTAGTGTGTGTGTGTGTGTGTGTGTGTGTGTGTGTGTGTGTGTGTGTGTGTGTGTGTGTGTGTGTGTGTGTGTGTGTGTGTGTGTGTGTGTGTGTGTCCGACAATGTGAAATGTGCTCTTATGGTCTTTCACGTCGTCGTGAGAGGCATTTGAATGAGCACCAAGTGCGGCTTTTCATCGCTCGGGGCTCCTGAATGCCTCTCAATAATTGCACACTTATTTCTAAAGATGGTCGCGTCTTCAAAGAGCCACTCCAACCCCTCTAACCTGCGTTCGAAATCAATCACGCCGGCGATGTGAACACCTAAGCCTCTCTGCTCTGAAGTGCCAAGGGCAAGAAGCTGTGTTTCATCTTGGTATTTTTGAAGTGGGCATCGGTCACATTTCTGCACATCAGCCCACAGGTGTGAGGCTAAGTGCCGCGAGAGACGGGGCCAATAGCCGAGACAGAGGCGGGATTGAACGGGCCCCTCGAGTGGCAGCTGGACCCAGTAGGCTGTCATATTTGGGCCTGTTGGAGGCGAGAGTGCTGAGATGTCGCTTTGAGTAGCAGAGAGACACTCGCTCTTTTGTCCCCTGGCTGCCTGGGACGCTCACACTGCGGGAATTTCGAGTAGGATGAATGAGAGGCAGTTAAAGCCTCTCATTGTTTTATGTTCTCCTTGTTGTTCTTGTTGTCCTGCACTCAGTGACTGTTCTGTACCAATAATGTTTGGGAGTTTAGGCAAGACGAAGTATTCTCAAAAAGAAGTATAGAAGTCTATGAGAAAATGACTCCACTTCTCACTCGATTTATTCCCTCAGTAAACGTTGTAACCATGACTTTATGGTCTCAATCGCTAGTTTCAAGTCTTCTTCAAAAGAGCATGATGTTCATGTAGTAAATTATTGTCCCATTTAAAGTAAAATGGATGATATAGCAGGGTATGCTATAAGTTGTGACTACCTTGTGATTGACAGGTTGCTACCTCGGCGTTGTCCGGTCTGAGGATTGTCCATGTTTCAATGTCTTAAAACTTAAACCCTCTCACAGTGTGTTGTCAGTTTCTAATATCTTGTTCCTGGTTTGGTTGTACTTCGCTCCAGCCTCTCGTGTCACTTCTGGTTGCAAAACCAAGATGGCGATGGCCAAAATGCCGAACTCGAGGCTTCAAAACTGCAGTCCACAAACCAATTAGCGTCGTCACGGTGACGACCTCTACTTCAGTCTATGTTTAGCGCGCAAGAGGAAAAGTTGAGGGATCGCCAAAGTTATTACAGTTCATCTTGGCAGCAACAAGAGTGTGTGTTACAAATTTCATGGCAACCCATCTAATACTTCCAGGGATGTTTTGCACAATAACCCCAAAGTTCCGTCTCACGGTGTTGCTCGAGGAAATGTCAGGGAATCATCAAAGCACGTAGGATTCACCCTGCAGGGACCATGAATGTTTGTTCAAAATGTTGTGCCAATCTTTGCCGTAAATGTGAAGATATTTCACAGGATAAGTGAAAACTCTGAGCTGCTGGAAGAGGCAGGGAAAAGGTCAAGGGATCACCAAGTTGCTAGGATTCATCCTCTGTGGACCATGAATCCATTCATAAATATGCGTAACCGCAACCACGAGTGTCGGTAAAAGACTTTGTGCCAATCGATCCAGCAGATATTTTACAGAATAAGTGAAAATAATGAGCAAATTGAAATGAAAATTCATCATCTGGCGACCATGAATGTCGGTGCCAAATTTCATGGAAATGTCATGACTTTCTACCAAACATCTTTAAATGTCCACTTCATCGTGGTACTCGAGGAAAAGTAAGATGATCACCGAAGTTACTAGGATTCCTCCTCTGGGGACAATGAATGTCTGAACCAAATTTCATGGCAATTGTTGATATGCTCCCATTCAATTTTACGTTCACAAATTTGCCTCAGTGGGCTTTACAATCTGTACGACATACAAACTTCCTCCTATTTCAGCTAGTACCGAAGTGGTGGACCACTGCAGCATTTGACAAAGTCACGACGCCGCTAACTTTCCAACTTGTTTTCGTCTTTGTCAAGTGAATCTCTGCCGTGTTCTTTGAATGTTAAGTCACAGGGCCTTATGTAAGATATCCAGATATCCTCCATCTTGCTGATGCAGCGCTTCCTGGAGGACAGACGGGGCAGGATGAGAAAGGGCAGTCGCCTCCACACACACACACACACACACACACACACACACACACACACACACACACACACACACACACACACACACACACAAGATGCTTTTTGACTGTGTGTGCCGATCAATTTTGCCTCCAGCTGACTTTCCTCATGTCTCAGCGCTCTGTGTCACGCCCGACTGCCTGCTTTTTGTTTTCTGCCATTATTTCCCAACAGACAATATTTGATTTTAAAGAACCAGCTTTGATGATATCTGTTCAGCTCTTGGTTTTAATCCACTGCCTCTCTGCAATATACGTTTTAGGAATATGAAAAAAGCTGCTGTATGAGAGTCTGTATATGTTCACAAAAACCTGAAATGCTGAACAAACCAAAAAAGGATTGTTAACATTGAGTTCAGCTGGTTTACTTGAGCTATGATTGTTGGCTGGAGACCATCAAAAAATCAAGGCCCGCAGCGGTCTGATGGATATCATACAGCTGATATAATATAGAGATAAACACCAGATTACTGTAAATAGCCATGTTTAACCCGAAGCTGTGATGGCAAAGATGTATTCAGTTGTGTATGAGCAGCTACTAAGAAACAGCACAGCAACACAGAAAGGAGTAAATCTTCTTTTCTTTTGGGTGAATAAAGATTGTGAAAATTGCTGAAAAATTAAAGACTTGCTTTTGTGTTTGAGGCGTTTAATACCGCTGGGCTCAGGAGCTAAAACTGTATTACTGTGAAATATTCTACAAGGATCTTCAGCGCTGACATTTTCATTAGCATACGTTCCCCAAATTAAATTCATGCTAATTGGAAAATGGGACAAGCGCGTGTGCCGCTTGAGATATGAAGTTGAGAATTTTATTTTTTTCCACTCGGCAGCACGCGAAAAAAAATTGTCAGTTTTGATGCAGCAGAGCTAAACCAACCGTGGCCAGTTCATAAGTCACTGTAAGTGTTCAGTCCGGGGGAATAACGTCCTCTTTAGAGGGTCTTTTAGTCTAAATAGACCCCAGGGTGGCGGAGAGCAGACGCATTAGAACGGCATACTTGTGAGATATCAAACACTGAGGCTTGGTTCTTTAGCAGAAGCGGATCGGTGAAGTGTTACAGCTTCAACCGCATGTTTGCTGCCAGTGTCTGCAGGGACAAATGAACATTTAATTTTCAGTATTTTTAAAGGTTGTCGTTTGGTTCCTGGTCGGTAAACAAGCTTTCGAGACGTTGTGTTTCTTCAGTTGACGCTGCACAAATTTGCACAAAAAAAAAAAAACGTATACGTTTTATCTTGAAACGTGTCGGTCATCGTGATGAACTCTCAGAGAATAATCATCATTTTAGCTCATTGTTTGGTTTTATGGACCTTTTTACTGTTTTTGATTCACTCCCACCGCTCTCGTCAGCGTTGTTTCCCACTTGTGTTTTGCCTGCTGCCCTCCAGCAGGCAGACAGTTAGTGACGAGCTAGTGAACACAATGAAGCATTTAGCATCTTAAGAGACAGATATTTCACTCCGGAGTTGGTGGAGACCAAAAAGAGAGAATGAATGTTCGACGGCATACATTTTTACGTATAAACGGTGACAATATGTCAGTGTTGTGTTTACAGCTAGTTCTGCTGCTCCTTAGTAGTCAAAAAAATATTGTTTTAATTAATTTATCGAGCAAAAATGTCAAATATTCACTGGTTTGTTACATTTCTTTGTTTTTAAGTTATTGTAATTTATTTATTTGGGACTTTTTGGTCAACAGGCACATTGGAGATGTTACTCTGGCCTCCAGAAAATTCTGTAAACAATTAATTGCTTCATCATGAATGAATGATTATTAATTGTGGACCTAAAAACAACATCAGCTTGTTTGATAAAACAATTAAACTTCTCTGACGAGCTTCTTTCCAGAGCAATCAAACGTATCTCACTGTCTTCAGCATCTGGGCGGGGATCATGTGTTCTTGTGCATCTGTCCGTCTGTCCACGGCTAACCTCACATACTACTGGACCCATCAGTCTAATACTTTTCTTGTGCGCATTAATGACTGCATGCTCAAGGACTTCTGGTGGTAGTGGTGGTTTACACTTTTTGAAAATCATATTTGACTGTTTTGTGTCATCACTCATGCTGATTCCTCACTCCTCTTAACTGGCCAGTAGCAAAAGGGCATTTCCGGCTATGAGCTCGGTCAAAAGCAAAACCTTACCTCGTCTGTTGCAGGCCTTTGGTTTTCATTTTGCACCGGAGCATCTGCAGATTAATTCCATACCTGATATGATATGATATGATATGATTTACTAAAATCAGCCACGATACTGGATTAATATATCCCCGATTTTGTTATCTTCGCCGCCATCTTGACTTTAAGGAATGGGAGGGATAGTTGAGGGAGATTCAACTCTTCTCTGTTCTGGAGGAGAGAGGCAGACACGAGGAGGTCGGCTCTCTACTGAGTGCACTTTTCTAGTTGGTAAATGAGTTTGTTCTGTTTGTCACGGCTGCAAAAGAAAAAAAAAAAAAAAAAAAGCTTGAATTACTGTTTCGAAAGGTCAAGAATTAACTTTAACATCCTACTTTCGTTCAAACCAGCTGAACTGCTCATTACTTTCATCAATAATATAACCCGCTGACAGAACTGCCAAAAATGAGTAATTTAATAGATAATGTCCACCACACTCACACCCCATCTCTTCTGCTAATGGATAGAGTCCATTTCTGATGAACGTCATTGTGTGAAGCTCCGTGTCTGTGAGGCGACCTTCTTTTCAAATGTAGCTCAAATTATAGAAATGGCTCCGTGATTACGCCGGGCTTCTGGGGCTTGTTTACTTTGTCGAATTGTTCCAGCACTTTCATGGGGGGAGTGGGATGGGGTGGGAGGGGGGTTATGCAGCTAGATGAGGTTAACGGGCTGAAAAAAAGGCAAAGAGAGAGATTTGTCAAAACTTTGTGCCAGATGCAGATGAGATTATATTCGGAGGCTTAGTGTAGTGAAAAGGAAATGTGACATTTCTAGAGCGGTGTGTGCTGGCTGTCTCGTCCCTCTTTGAATCATCCGTCCCCGAATAAAATGTTCTGAGATGTCTTTGTAGTCCAGTGACTCACGTAAGCAGAATACTTTATAATAAGTAGAGACCTTTTTCTTCTATTCACTTTAAACTCAATTTGTATCATTTTCCATCTTTTCATAGTTTAGAAAAAAGTTGAGTAAAGTAGCAACATACCTTTTTTCTCCATTTAAACTTATACTCCTCTACATTTCACAGGGAAATACTGTTCTTTTTTTATTACACTTCATTTATCTGACAACTTGTCAGACACAGAAAACCTAAAATGAGTTTATAAAATGGGTAAATATAGAATTTAACTAGCAAATAGTGACATATATAAAGTATTGTAATAAAAATGAGCTCCACCTCAACAGGCCACAACATTAATAGTACTGTTATAGTAATAATAATCTGATAATATAGTACATAAAACCAACATTAAAATGAAAGGGGATTCTCTGTTGCCTGTATTATTACTTTTAGGTTTACTTTTTCCTAATACTGTGAATGCAGGACTCTTACTTGTTAGAGTATTTGTGATATTGCTACTTTTACTTAGGTAAAATATCGAATTACTTATGGATCGAGTGAACGTGCTCTGCTGTCTTTCATTTCAACTTTACTGTCACACCAAGTTAATAACATCAACTGTTCCACGATGATTGTCTGCGGGTGAAATTACATTTTCTGCCTCACTGGGGATGCAACTGCTAAATTATCAGCCTCCAAATGGGTGTAGTAATTCTGACACTTTCCTCCCATTTACATTTTGCCACTCGAGGCGTTTGCTCCCCATATTATTCATCGTGACTTAGAGTGCCGTGTTGTGTTTTTTCTTTTTTCATTTAATTATTTCCTGACATCTTGACTTGTTCCTTCATTCTCTTATTGATTATTCAAATGTGAATTCCTGCTCCTGAGCAGAGTAATTGTTGCTGGACGCAGTCATATTGCAGCCGTGGGGTTGATTTTTGTGTGTGCAAACATTGACTACCAGGGAAATCCTTGCAAAACATCAGCCACTGATTTCCATAGCAACAGTGTGTGTGTTGCTTTGCCCTCTGGCAGCGGTGAAGTCAAAAAACATCCGGTTTACCTGACATTGGTTGTTGATTATTAATGTTGTGCACTGTTTTGCAATGTGTGTTATCACAGATTTGATCTCTATCTCAGTTATGACTTCATCTGTTTCATAAGGATTCATCTACCGAATAGATGAATTCCTTCTTCCTTATTCCTTCCTCGTCACTCTCGGTTCGTTTTGTGTAATCTCCTGAGAATACAGCTGTGTTTATTCTCGTAGTATTGAGAATAAATACTTTGCAAGCATGCTTGCTTCTCGTAGCGGGCAGTGTGCAAAGAGAGACTCGCTGTTTCACTTCTTCCCCTCACTGAGGCTTAAAGAACTGCTTCTGAATTCAGAGCATGGAGGAGAAATGTAGGTCAGGTTCCTTTTTAGAAAAACTTGCGGCCGGGAGGAGAGCTTAGACGGTTTCACATATTGTAGTAATTAGGAAAGCTGCTGTGCCACGTCTGGCGTCTTGCTCCTGGGTGGCTGAGTCATACGACCTCTTCCGTGTTTCCACCGGACTCTTCCCCACGATGCGTTGGCTGGACGGACGGACGGACACGGAGAAAATCCTGAGGTTGGCATCGACAGCTAAAACCTTTCGTCTCTGCCCCTGGATGTCGAAATGAGCATTCATTACCGCTGCCAGTGAGAAATCAGCACCGCGTTACAAGCCTGTAAACATAACCTCCGTGGCCTCCCAGATGCTGAGCAAGCTGCAGCAGCGTGGTCCAGCTAATCTGCTGCCACACAGACGTCCACGAGACATTTTCAGAGTGAAAAGTGACTCGTCAAGACAGAAGACAGACCTCTCATTGAGTCGGGGCTGGTGTTTAAGTCCCCAGTATCGCCGTTTACACGGAGCTAATCCAGACAGGAGGGATGTTTTGTATCTGATCTGTCTGTAAAATGCAGCTTCACTGTCACTTTAATCCATATTTGTTTTAGCAGAAAGCAGATGATAATAAAAGCTTCGCTTACAGCTTAGAGGATAGACCGGAGAAATGGGTTCCCGTGTGATGTGTGACCCTTTAGAAGAGCCCCAACAGCTGTGGCCGATGTTGAAATACCATTTATATAAAAAAAAGAAAAGGGTTTTTGGAGATTCTGCTATTAAAACTGTAAAGCGTCACTATTTGAATCAAAGTGTTGTGAATCCAAGCGGACTACAGATGGCTGCTTGACTAAAAACATCTTGTTTCTCTGAAATGTTATCACAGAAGATCTTTAACAGAAGCCCATATTTTAAGGAGTTTTAGGTGTCTCAAGACTAGAGCTGTAAAGAATGATTTTTTTATTTCATTATTGATTCATTTGACAATTATTTTCTAGAATACACAGATTGTTTGGTCTAGAAAATGTCAGAAAATAGTGAAGATTAGAAATAGAAGTTTCTCAAAGTCCAATGGCTCTAAATGTCCTGTCAGTCCCAAACCCAAAGATATTCAGTTTATTATGACATAAAACAGAGAAAGGAAGCAAATCTCCATATTTGAGAGGCTGAAACCAGCATTTTCTGCTATTTTTGCATGAAAAATTACTTTGAATAATAGATTATCAAAATAGTTGCCGATTACTTTCTTTTTTTCCGGAGATCGACTAATCGACTAGCCGACTATCGTTGCAGAAGTCCTGAATTACGAGCTTCTGTCCTTTTTTTAAGTCTTGTTTGTCCTGAACATTAATCAAAACCAGAGTTTTGATTTGTTGAAGCCTCATAAAACATCAAATGGGCCTCGTGATCGTTGTGAAACATTATCTTGGTGTTGTCCACTGGCACTGTTATGTTCGTAGCTTCCATGAATTACTGTGGTATTTTTAGCCGTGTACTACGCATAGCGGCGTCACATAGCTATGACGTTGTTGATATTTACAGACGGAGATTAAACCATCCGTCACTGACATGGAGCCCGGTGTCCCGGGTCCTGGACCTCAACGTCCTGCCAAAAAGCAAAAAGATTTTAAAAAGGTGACTGCAGGTCGGAGCGGGAAGGGATCTGCTCATGAATCACTGCTGCCTTAAGACGTCCCAACGAAGCATTTGTTTTGAAAAGTCTGCAGGAAAGAATACGACTATTATTAATATTACTAGTTTGTTTACACTGAATGCAACGTACAGGAGGCCACACCCCCAAATTTGACCATATCTCATCTGCTCACCCTAGTTGCAGCTCTTTAGACATTAAAAGCGTGTTAATACTTAATTTTTCTTCATGGACTTTGAACTTAAGGTTAACCTACAGACTTCTCCCTTTCTTTTTTAACGGTGTTCAGACATTACAAATTAACTTGTAAACATGCCGATGTCGGTCAGATTTTGTTGTGTAGAAAACAACACGACTGTTTCTTGTCTTGAAGCTGCCCTCCTTCTTAAAGGAGCCACACACGTTTCAGAGCCTACAGGTGGTGAGCGCTTGATACAGTCGTCCTTTTTAAAAAAAAAAAAAAAAAATGGGGCTTTACTGACTTTAATCCACTTGAGCCGCAAAATTCAGACTCGCATTTAGTTCACAAAGAGCTTGAACAGACCCTCAGATTAAAACAGTTGTAGAGGGCTGAAATGTGACCCTTTCAGACACTTCAGTCAATAAACACTTTTCTAAATGGACAGAGTGCTCCGCGTGCCCTTTTTTTTTTTTTTTTTTGCAGTAACCTGTCGTGGGCAGCGATACAGAGGGCTCTTTAACCAAACGACACAGAGCGTCGTGCCGATGTGGTTTCACTGTTGTGACTGCACCGGGGATTTGCAGACCGCTCTATAATTACTCAGACAAAAGAGCTGCGACGACTTTCTTTTTGATTTGCAATTATAGTTCCCTTTTAAACAAACTCCCCCGACTGTTATGAAAATCATTATGTAGGACACTTCAGATCCTGCGGTAATGAGATCTGAAGTGTCAGCTGTTTGTTTGATCCAACTTTAGTCTTTATGGCGGTCTGGCTTCTTATAAATGTATTGATTGGCCTGATGGAGGAGGTGGATTTAGGGATGCAACTTATTCTAATTGTTTGGTTCAGAAAATGCCAAAAAACAGTGATGAAATCACAACTTCACGGAGCACAACGCGACGTCTTCAAATGTCTAGTTTTGCTTCACCAAAAGTTCAAACTTTTCCTTTTATTATATATTACAAGGTTAACCAGCAAATCCTGCCTTTTTTTAAATAATTTTCTTGAAATACGACTGAAATGAATCGTGAATTGTTTCAGCTTTAGCGGCATGTGAAGTTCAAAATTCAACCTAACATCCCAAAAAGTTGTTATGACTCTTGAAAGAAAGAAATTTGTTGGCCTTTTCTCACAAAATGAATATTACTATATATATATATTTTTTTTTAAATGAAGTTGATTTCGGCACCAAGGAAGTTCTCCAATTTGGACACGTTTCCACATATTTTTGTCTACTTTTGATCTGTTTTCTGGATGTTTTTCATCGTCAGGACTTCCCCTCTTAGTTTCAAATTAAGGGAAATCTTACATACGATCATATTTTAGACAGTTTTTCAGGTTTGCTGTGGGAGAAGTCAAACCGGCCCGCACAGAGCTCTGACCTCTAAAACGTGGGATGAGCTGCGAGTCGGACCTCACTGATGCTCTTGTTGCTGAATGGGAGCAAATTCCTGCATCCAGGTTAAAAAGAGGAGGCTGTTCTACTGAAGCAGCACATAAACGCCACATACCGTTGGGCGATGTAGTGAAGATTCATTCACATCATGCACTTAATGTACTTTAGTCAGACACGCCTGCATGCCTGACCGAACCAGCTGCTGTTTCGGAAAGAAACATGCAAATGTGCATCAGTGTTTCTGTCGGACAGTTTGAATATTTCTGGTTGGACAAAGTGACCACAGGTGAACGTCTCGCTCCGCAATGAGTTCAAAGGTCCTGGATATGAACACAGATCAGCTGAAATTTTTGTAATTCAAATTTTTTTTTTTTTTTGGCCTAGAGTTGTTTTAAAGTGTGTGGATCGAGCAGCGTGGCATCATGGGTGGAGCGGCGCGCTGCAGATCGCTGCACACAAAGCTCTCATTTGTATTCCAGTTTCTGCTGCGGCCCCCCGCAGCTCTCAGAGGGCACGGATCATTTTGAGTTCTTTAGTGCTTAAGACTCTCCGCACTCAGAAACATAAAACAACGACTTGGCTCACGGCCGGCTGCTTGATGCCTCTTTGTTCTGCGTCAGCTGGTTTAACCGCAGACCTCGCTGCCGACTCACAATACGCACCTTTCTCTTTCTTTCACGACGTCCACCTCTCGTTTTCTCTCCACTAAACACACGTATGTCTCCCCGGAGATGAATCATTTCAGGATCCATTGTGGTTTTTAAATTTGTTTCTAGGTCACTGTTACTCTGAGCTGATGAGGGAAACGTAATTCACGTCTCCCTGTCCTGCATTTTTAATGATTTGCATTCATTATACATAATAAAAGAAGATTTCTTCTTCTGGTTTAGTGAATGTAGCTCTACATCAGTGTTTTCTCCCTTCACCTCTCCTCCCCCTTTTAATTAGCACGGCCAAGGATATCTGGCACCGGGAAGAAGTGCAGAGTTTTCATTATTAAACTCTCTCTTTGTGGATGGCTTTTTAGCATTCAACAGCTTGCTATTTGTGTGTACAGAGAACACTTTGCTGTCTTCAGTAAGCTTTGGAAATAGCTCAGCTGTGTGTGAGATTTAAGGATTGAACGTGGATATCGATTAAAAAAAAAAAAAAAAAAGAGCCATTCTACTACAACAAAACCGAGGCTGAAGAGCGGCCTTCTAATTTTGTTGTAGACTAAAGAAAATGTTCGATATTTTTTTCCTTTTTAGTTCAAAACGGGAACCATTCAATCAAACGTTGCCATTTAAAAAAATAAATAATTGAAAAAGCTATGGGTGTCTGTGTGCACTGTACTGAACCAGAAGGTTTCAAGGTAATCCTCTTTTATTTACAGTACAAAAGTGTTGTTTTGACGAGCAGACGTCTAGAAGTTTTCCATCCAAATTTTTATATCTGCTTCAGATGTTTCAATCCATGAATTGAGTCCCTAAGTCCTTGTTATTAAACGGTCAATTGAAATGGACTTGTACTTGTGTAGCGCTTTTGTAGTCTCCCGACCACTCAAAGCGCTTTAACACTACATGACATCATTCACCCATTCACACACTGATGGCAGGAGCTACCATGAGAGGTTCCACCTGCCCATCAGGACTCTAACTAACCGTTCATACCCATTCACACACCGCAGGCACATCCTACGGGAGCAATTTTGGGGGTTAAGTGTCTTGCCCAAGGACACATCGACATGGACTAGCGGAGACGGGGATCAACTGCCGATCCTCTGATTTGAAGGACGACCTTGCTCTACCTCTGAGCCAAGCTCGGTAGATGAACCAGACACATTATACAGTCAGAGGAAGAAGTAGTCATGTAGTCGTGATCAAATTGATGATTTTCTGGAGAGTTGATGCAGTTCGACCCTGGAAAAATAGAACAATAGCGATGAGTTGCTGGCGTCGTATCATGTTGACTGTTGCTGTGCCCATCGGGAGAGTGTATGGTATGGAAACACTCTTTTCTGGAGAGTAGAAGCGCCTTAAAAATGATGCCACTGTTCAGTCTTTCTGGTCGTGCCGTGAATTTTTTATACATTGGAAAAAAAGCATTTTTCATTGTTTTTCTGAGGCTTTTGGGAAGCGTTGCGGAAACTCCTCCTTGGAGCAACAAGCTCCTTATCTTTTGCCAACAATAATGAAAAAATGGCCGTTTTGTTTGGAATGGTGATTGCAAAAAAGTGAATCTCTCCGTGTGGAAGATGGACTCTCTAAGTATGATTTGTGGTTGAGAGAAATGGCATACACATTTCATCTGTAGAGACTTTATAATGAAGATAGAGGAGATGTGTTAGGTAAGATCTAAGACCCTCTACTGAAAAGTTTTCAGGGCAAGGACTTGTGTGTGCGAGCAACTTTCTGTGTATATTCCTTTTTTTTTACTTTGCATACCCACTTTTGACTGTAGTTATTGTTATTATGATTATAGTTGTTGATGTGCTGTACCAACCAGGAAGTTGGCATAGACCAAAAGCCAATGGGATTTTTCCATTGGATTTAGTTTGTGCAAAAATGCTGACTCATTTCCTGGTTTTAGGACTCAACCCTGCAGCACATAACACAAAGTACAGGCTGGTGGAATGCCATTTGTTTTGCAGATGTTGGGCATAAATAAAAGTTTCTGACAAATTAGGTTTCACCCGATGACGATGCTCAGTGAAAAGTTACCCAACATCATCAATCTTCATCTCTTAAATGTCTGTCCCAAATTTCATGGCAGTCCATCCAATAGTTGTCAACTTATTTCACTTTGGACCAAAGTGTTTGGCCGACTGTCTGCCATCCACAGAGCCAAACAAAAAAGTCTAGATGACATATTATAAATCAAGAGTCAACAGTGAATATTACATAGCAGTTGTTCCTCAGAATCCGTATATTAAATTTAAGATTAAAGCCTTTATTTAAAGCCCACTGAATCCTCCGTCTGCAGAAAGCTGTCGGGTTCATCTGATCAGCTTGAGGAAGTCTCTGCAGGAAAAACGTCTAGAAACTCAAAGCTGAAGGTCTGTGTTTGCAGAAGTTCACCTTCAATAACTCTTATCTTCCTCCACTGCTTTAGATTTCATTCAGCAGCTCTGGTGTCTGCAGGCACTAAAGCCCATAAACCACAGCCAGCAGCCTCAACTCCAGTTTACAGTCTGGAGTCTGAGGGACTCTGGTATTGGTCTTTTTATTTTTCACTCCAGAGAAAATACTCAATACTGTTGTTTAGATTTACTAATAAACAGAAGTTTATTAGCTTCTGCTGGTCAGTTGGGAAACTAGTCAATGTGGGTCTAATATCATGCATTATTTAATCCCTCTAGGCTGCTGTACATCTTTTATCTCTAATCTATTTAGTGGCTCATAATGTTAATATTTGGATAAATTTGTTGTTTTAAAGGTAAAGTGTGGTAGAAGCAACGACCTGTCAATCACAGTAAGCCCGCCCTAAAGCATACTCTGCTTTATGGTCTATTTGACTCTAAATGGACCATAGTTTACTAAATGAACATCATGCTGTATTAAAGAAGACTTAAAACTAGAGATTAAGACCATAAACTCATGTTTACTGAGGAAATAAATCAAGAGAGAAGTAGAGTAATTTTCTCATAGACTTTCAATACAATCAGACTTATTTTTGCAACCAGAGGTGTCGCCCCCTGCTGGTCAGTAGAGAGAATGCAAGTTTTAAGACATTTCCACATTGGCGTCACTCGGCAGCACCGGAGATTGCCGCCTGGTTGCATCACTATGTTTCTACAGAAGCCCAGAACGGACAAACCAACCAGCTGTAGTTAGGCCAGTGGTTTTTACCCTTTGACCCTCTCTGTCGGTCCAGACTGAAATATCTTTATTAATTAATTAATTATTTGATGGATTGGCACAAAATTTGGTTCAGACATTCATAACCACCAAATGATAAATCCTAATGACTTTGATATTCCTCTAACTTTTCATCCAGCGCCACTATGAAGTTCAAATTCTTTGTTTTTTTTATGAAATATCTCAACAGTTTGATTTGACATAAAGCCCACATTGAAGTTCTCCTCATTATGATTTGTTATAACTTCGGGCGATCTTCTTCTCAACTAGCAGCAGCATCAGGTCAAGAAGTTATATTTTCAATGCTTTGGCTTTTGACCAAACTAATGACATTCCCATCAGCCTCATCTGTACTTTGTGCATCGTGCTAATTAGTATGTCAACATGCTAACACGCTAAACTAAGATGAAAGTGCTCAAAATCAGCGCGTTGATGTTAGCATTTAGCTCAAAGCCGCTTTCGTTTTGTTTTTTGTTTCAGTCTCGTTTAGAAGTAAGTCAGAAGACATGTTGTTTTGTCTCCGTCATGAAGTATTTGTTGTTTAAAGAAACTGATTATTGAGAGAATGGTTTTCCCATCATCCAAAAATAATAATTTTCTGATCTCTTCTGTCAGCGGCGCTGACCTCAGAGAGTCTTTTGATCAATTGCTGTCTTTGTCGGTTCTGTCGGTTCTGAAACTGATGCAACATCAGAGAGGCAATCGAGTTTGCATCTCTGAATGCGTTTTCTCGATGTGATATTTGAAAACTCTTTGGTGTGGTTTGGCATATTGAGTCTCTTTGAAGACTACAGTGGCCTCTTTCATCGTTTGCAAAAAATGGAAGATTAAAGCACCTTTTCCCCCCAACAATGGTGATTTTGTAATATTAAGCCTAGCTGCACCTAATTGTGGCAAATCATTTCCTTAATTTTTCATCCAACATTTAACCCCAGAGTCATAACTGTCTTTTGGAGAACCAAACCCACGTTGGTGGCGACGATATCTAACAGTTGTGTTTAACATGTTTGGTACCCCAAAAATCCCATGTGGTATTGAAATGGTCCAGAACCGCCACTGCCCCCCCTCCCCCACAAAAGTAGCCATTTTAGAAAGACGTTTTCAAAAGAACCCACTCATTTCCTGCTTCGCCGATGACAGCATTTCTTTGTGGGTAACGTGGCAACGCAACACAGGACACCTCTGTTGTGTACGAGGCTAATCAAGAAGCCACGGCACAGTGAAGCCAATAACGTACGAGACAAAGGGAAAGAGGAGGTGTCTGATGTGAGGGCCGGTAGCGCTTTTGTCTCAGAGCGAACACAGACGCGTCTCCGTGGCCTAATGGCTCCCTTTATTAATAAAAGATAAGCAGTCAATTATTGAGCCGTCAAAGTGACGTTAGGGATGACTCGGGGACGGGAGGTGTGTGTGTGTGTGTGTGTGTGTGTGTGTGTGTGTGTGTGTGTGTGTGTGTGTGTGTGTGTGTGTGTGTGTGTGTGTGTGTGTGTGTGTGTGAAGAATTTCATGGTTGAGTTTCAGTGGAGGAGAGATGGCCTGTATCCTCGGGGTCTATATGTTCCCAGGAGAACGTGACCTCCCCCATCCAATTCAACTTTATTATCTTATCCCTCCGTCTATAACTCGCCTTGTGACCCTCTCGTCCCTTGTTTTATAATTTTCTGTCCCTCCCCTTTTATTTATTTTTCTCTTTTTTTGGTTGCAAAAAGACAAAATTTGACTTCAAGGTATTTGCTGGACAAACATTGCCCTTAAATCAACCTGCAAACTCTCCTTTTCTTTTTTTTCCATGTAAACAATTCTGAGAAACTTTTATGTTTACCTGCTACCAATGGATTTGGTTTTTAACACACAGTTTTGTTTAAGTCAAGCTCTCCTTTTAGTTTCTGTCCAATCCAATTGCGGTTTGATTTTTGTTTGATTTAGTTGTTTTCGTCTTTCTTTTTGTATTTCATTTTCATACGCTTTTTATGTTGTACACCCATGGGGCTTTTTCCTTTTTGAAGCTTGCACAATTTCTTCTTGTGCTCGTTATTATCCTGCTGAGCAAATTAAAAATTAAAATAGTCTCGCACACGCACACTCACACGCACACACACGCACACAACTGCAGGTTGTTTACACCAAACCAATTTAAATAAATACAATGTTAAAATGCAGCTGATGTTTTTTCTTTTCCTTCTCCGGTTAATTGTGCATGCACGTCATAAAAATGCCAACCGTCTGACATATTTTTATACATTTTGTATTTTCATTTTCCCCGTTTGCTTCATTTTATGAATTAATACATGCAACTGAATAAACAGGTGTTACACTGTTTATCTCAGCATGCATCCAACGTGATGTCATATGTTTCTCCTCTATTTTCTCTTTCTGCTCTCATGGGCGCACATTCATTCACTTTGGCTTCCTCTCATGCAGTTTTCCTCCCTTAATGCCAATTATGAAATACCATGTAAGAATCCCAGCCCTACGTTTCTCCCTCCTTTGCTCCAAAGATAAAACACCGAAGCATATTTTTCTGTCTGTATTTCGCTCACCTAACAAGTAATGGAATTCCTGTGTTTGGTACCGTGGAGGGGAAGCCTCCGCCTGCGCCCCCCCCCACCCCCACCCACCCTCTCCCTCCCCCCCTTACCTCCTCGCGTGATAAAAGCCCGTTGTTGTGAATGAGGGAGACGTGTGAAAAGGCTAAAGCAGAGCGGTGTCTATCTCCTGTCGCTCCGTTGGCCTTCAGAGCTTAATGATCTACTGACACAGATTCAATAAGCAAATATGAGTGTGATTTATAGGAAGCGAGGGCAGCGCTCAGGACGGAGTTTAGACTTTGCCTTCAGTTGTTTATTATTCATAAGCAACGCAGGGACACGGTTTATTTATGAATGTGTGTGAGTAAATGCATGTGTGCATTTATTTTGTGCTCTAGTGTGGGTCCATATAGTTTGGGATTTGCTGTTGTCATGTGTCCTCTTATGACCTTCACACCCCTAAAATGTTTTAAGTGAAGGTCAGGAAAATTAGTTTGAACACATGGCTGTCTCTTTTTCTGAGAAGCAGACTTCAGGAAGACAGAAGGTCAACGTCCAGTCGCAGCAGCAGCATGTTAAAGACATGATTCAGCATTTTGTGAAGTACTCTTGAATTGACAAAATTATTAGTTTGCAGAATCCGCTGATAGCGGTATCTGTTTGCATTGTACCCATGGATGTACAGACAGCCATCACCTGATTACTTTGATACTGAATAAAACTTAAAAACGTGACGATTCTTTTGCAGTTATAAGGAGCGTTGTTTTAGTAGGCGAGCCTCACAGTTTGAAACCATTTGGATCAATCAAAACAAGATAAAGAATGTTAATTTGTGAGTTTAATAGGTGCTGGTAGGATTATGTTACCGTTGGACTGAGCCATGCTAGCTGTTTCCCCCTGTTTCCAGTCTTTATGCTAAGCTAAGCTAACCAACCGCGTAGAGACGAGAGTGGAATCGATCTTCTAATCGAACTGTGTGTGTGTGTGTGTGTGTGTGTGTGTGTGTGTGTGTGTGTGTGTGTGTGTGTGTGTGTGTGTGTGTGTGTGTGTGTGTGTGTGTGTGTGTGTGTGTGTGTGAGCACACGCATTCATTCACAGACTTACTCTCATCTCTTCCTGTCAAAGCCGCGGTCTTCTCTTGACAGGTTGAACTGAAATCTATTTTAGGGCTCAGTGTGTCCCGAGCTTCGTGACCAATACACACAACTCACACATGCACACACGCACACGCACACACACACGCCCTTCCAAGCTCTGCTCTGTCACTTCACTACACCGTCTCCCCAGCCAGCCGGTAAATCCCACAGCTGAATATTGCATGAGCAGCTGAGCGCTGGAGAGCCCCCGGCACATGTCTGAATAATGGGAAGGAACCACGGCAGACTGATTATAGTGTGTGTGTGTGTGTGTGTGTGTGTGTGTGTGTGTGTGTGGGGTACAGTTCGACTGCTTGCTCTGCCTACCACAGCATTGGACCTTTTTCACCTGCTACAACTTGCATGCTTTTCTGACACGTAGTTATCAGGGTGTTAGCATGCCTGTCATGAATCCTGGTACCACTGCAGTGGATAAGGGTCGGCTTCCAACTATATGCTAATGTGCTCATTTTAGACTGAACCGTGCAGCAACCATCGGGCTGCTGCGTCTTAAAGGGAAAGTTCTACATTTTACATCACTCAGTCAGACAGAAACAGCCTCCACATCAATCATACGGTTGAATCAACACCTCGCTGCATCTGGACTTTATAACCTTCCTGGAGGTTGGATTTACTGCATACTTCTTATATTTTTAGTAGCGTAATCTCGAACAGTGAGTCATATTTTTTTCAACTGCTTGTATATTTTAGTTGTGAAATTTTATTTTAACAGTAGCTATAGCTCTTAAATATATGTAGTGAAGAGAAAAGTACATCATCTCTCTGATATGTATTGAAGTGGAAGTATAAATTAGAATTAAATGGAAGTACATAAAATTTGTATTTGGGTACAGTACTTGGTAAATGTACTTTTGGTACTTGCCACTACTGGAGCAACACATGGGATCCTCACATAAAACATAAAATATTAACTTGCGTCATCTATATTCTCACCGATCGCCGGTAAAACACTCAAAACGTTGCTCCTCCGAGTCTTTTTGTTGATGTTGCCGCCGGTTAATTATTTTAAGTACACATTTTCTCTCATGTTGTCATGATGTCATCCATGTTTGATGCCGTCTCTCTTCAGGGGGGATTCCTCACTCAACCCTGACCCGTTCTGACAGGAGTCGTTAGGGTCTCTTATCCCTCCGACTGTCGCTGTCCTTCTTCATGTGCGGTGACGATGGACCTCTGGATCTCTCACTGTATGATAAACGAGAGTCTGGGGACTCTTTATTGCGCGCGTCAAGGATGAATAAGCGTTTCTCTGTTGCGAGCCGGGAGAGGGTCGCCCTCCGCTCCGATTCTGACGTCTCAGATAAACCACCAGCTTTCCTCTAATTAACAGATACAGATGTTTTTTTTTTTGTTTTTGTTTTTTAGATGATAGTCTGAATTAGTGATGTTGAGGGCTGAGTCACTGAGTCAGGTCATTCTTGAGGAAAGATTGTTACGTCTAATTAGAATCACTGTTGGTTCTTCCTCGTGTGTGTGTGTGTGTGTGTGTGTACACTCATGTAGGCTACTGCACTTGAATACAATGTTCAGGTTGAGTAAAACAATTTCATGCAACTTTATACTGACCTCGCAAACAGCTGGATTCTCACAAGATCACGTGAGAATTGGTTACGTGTCCGAACAAACCATCTGGAGCATTTGGCTTAACTTTAAACTTTGACCATAATACCATGATCCAGAGGGGAAAGCCGACTTTTTTTTCTCCTCTATATTGAGTTTATAGATATAGTTAACTTTTAGATTAAAAACAAACATATACGCTTTTAAAAACCAATGCATTTATGAGGTTCAACCAATGGTTCCCAACCTCTTTTGGCTTGTGACCCTTAAAAGTTGTTCACAGTTCCCCCAAAGAGACGTGTCCGCTCTAAAGACGTAAAAAAAATCAATATTTCTCAAAAAGAAGCAAAGATTCAAAAGAAAAATGAAGACAACTGTTTGTAGCAGAACATTGTTCTTCTTCTTTCCTCTCCCATTAATCATTTCACAACCCCTCAGATTTGTCTTGTAGAATAGAGTGAGACAGCCTGGACAAAAATACTTAACTGTACATAAAGAAGTAAACTGCTGTTTGTACACTGTTGCGCCAGTATTAACAGTCTAATAATGTAATACATAATATATCACTCATAGGAGACGTTTTATTTCCGAAAAATAACTTTAATTTTGACCCAGACATACGGCCTGGGTCTCCAGCAGCGTGGTGTCGGTGTCGGCTCCCAGCAGAGCTGATAATACTTCTGTACTTATCTTGAGTAGGACAAATATTGGTACTTATACTTCCACCACTATTGAGTGGACAAGTGTTTATTATTTTTAATTTTGTAAAGTTTATTATTCTTACTTTTTGCTTTAGTTTTCCTCCCGTCCCTTTCTTCTCTTTTTCTTTATTATACCTTTACTTATTTTTATAATACACACTAACTTTATCATGCAATTTACTCTGGTTTCACAAATACCTGCATCGTTTGATTCAATAAGACCAGTAAATGCACAGGAAGCGTTCAGATTTGATGGTTGTTTTGAGTTCTGTTGTCCTTTTTTAACTACTCAGTTTTAAAACCACAACTACAATCAGAAGAGTAATCCAGAATATAATGAAGTCCATCAGTGAAAAAAACAACTTTTCCTGGCGGAGTATTTTTCTTGCATTCCTGCTGTGAGTTTGCTTCTCCACGACGGGCCGGTAATTGGGAGTCGAAGGCTGACAGATGTCAGCACTTGAAACCGAAATCCTGACAAAAAAATGTCTGGCTGTCAAATCTGTTTTTGCGCCGTCTAAAATAAATCGTTGCATCGGGCTGTGACTGTGCAAATGTTGCTCTCTTTCTCTTTCTGTGCTCTCACGCTCTTTCATTATGTAGCTTTCACTTTCTTTGTCTTACTCGCCCTTTCATGACTTTCTGCTTCGTTTTCCCTCCTTTGTGTGTCTCTGGTCTCTCCACATATACAATCTCACCCACAAATTTGCAACCTTATGGATGTTAGCTGAGTTTGGGGATGTAAGACTGGTGGTTTGGTGGTTTGGTGGTTTGGTGGGGGGGCGGTCTGGGAACTGATCCAGCCCAGGGCTCTCCATCCTAAGGCTTCCTGGCATGTCGCCCCGTGCCCCACTCCGTCAGGATAATACCAACCCACAGGAGGGAAGAAAAACAAGAAAAGAGTGCCTAATCATCACTCTGAGCCTTTCTCAACTTTAATCAATTCATAGCTTTTACAAATTCAGCACTTGGCCTCGTCACTTCGTTGGGTTCTTTTTTTGGGAATAGAGAATAACAATTACTTTTTATTGTACAGATGGGTTCCTTAACCTGAGGGAAAGTAATAACAACAACAAAGCAATGATGAAATGTATCGTTTTTTATCGTGTATCATGCAATTCTTAAGGCATATGTTAAATTTTGCCCAGTATTGTATTGGGTGTTTGGATTATATTTACACAGCAAAGTCATTGTGTAGTGTCCTATTGTGTTACCCTTATTAATAGCAGGAATGTCTCACTATACTGAGGTTGATTTCAACAGAGTTTGAGTCGAGCTGTCATGACCTCAGTGTTGAAGCCAGTGTTGTGAAACGCTAATGGCTGATAAAAATGTGTGTTGAGGTCAACAGGACGGGTTCGTGGTGGTCGGCAGGAGTTTCCCGGTGTGTTGCGACCACACTTTACGGCCCCTCTGAAGTGGTTGTCACCATAACAACTAACAACAATCAGCATTTTCTTTTGTTCTTGTCAAATGACCACGGAAAACAGTTCAATGTCCTTTCCGCTCCTATTCTATTTCTGTGGTGGAGACCAAAAATAGAGCTAAAAGAGATTTGTATTTTTGACAAACACAGCCCCAAATGAATTATATTGTTGCTTTGTATCTGCTGGTTGTATAAAAAAAGCAACTGTTTGCTAAGAAGATGGCCATTCCAACTTAAAAGGTGATAATATGTCAGTGTTGTTTCCAAGGCTTCTTTCTGCTTCATCCACGCGGCCCAAAAAAAATCCAGTTATTGAAGGTTTAAGTAGGATTTTGAATGCAGGACTTTTTCTTTTCTCGAGTATTTTTACATTGCACTATTGTTATTTTTAAAAGAAATAATGTTGTCAAGTACTGTAGACTAATTCCCTGTACATGCCAAAACAGTGTCCCATCAGTATGCTGTCAATACTAAAC